>JAXCGZ010011467.1:52500-70000 GCA_037179515.1 Halocaridina rubra
TCATCACTGCCCAAAACATTCCTTCTAAAGTATTTTGTGATCTACAGCGCAACTCTCTTAAATTTTGACATAAATAAAGTATTGAAAGGACTTTAAAAAGAATATGAACTTTTGCATTTTAATGTGTTTATTGTAACACCAAGTTTTTTCGCTAGTAAGCGCACAAAATTACCTTAACTTCAAGATTTCCTCATGGAATATTTTTTTTTTAGGCTATCTCATATTTTCTGCAGGCAGAACTTATTTCTAATATAGTACTACAAAGAAAAGTAATATTACATAACGCCCGAAAGAAAGTGTCACCGACATCTGAGAGAAAGACAAAAGGCAAAAGCATTAGTAAGCACGCCTTGTCAGACTCCTTTCTCCCTCCCACCCATCGGCAACCCCAACCTCAATGTAACTACGAAAATTCTATTTGCCGTCGTCGTCGTTACTTCGCTAGCTAGTATGCGTCGGTGATGACGATGATGATGATGATGACGACGACGTTAATGGTAGTGAGAAACCGGTGAAATTCAACCACGCATGTTCAAGTTCAAGTTCAGGAAGTGAAAGTTAGGTTATTGGAACACTTTTGAGAACCACCAGACGAATGCGTCATCTGTGCTTGAAACTTTCACGCTCTCTTCCAATAGATGGCGCAGCGGTACAAGTTTTAAAATCTTCTTCAATTCACCTATTATATTTGCAGAGGATTTCTAATGAACGATATTTTTTGACTTAAACCACTGCTTATAGTCAAGCTTGACAATGGAATGAAGCAGCTCTCCCTGTAATCAAGATCTGTTGCAACACTAATGCCGAGTGAGACACATTTATGTTGCTCCAACTTCCTAACCTCAGTCGTGGCTCTTTTCATATCGGATTCAAATTCTTGCTCCAGAGGACTCTGCAATAATGAAATAGACACAAGTGCATATTTGCTAACATGAAGCACATTTTTTTTTATTACCAATGGATCCTATTTAACATGTTCTGCATATACACCATTATACGAACATGGTTACAAACAAGCAAACATTTTTACACAAAACCTATATTTATTCTCGCAAAATTCAAGAATTGCCTTTAGATCAGGTTCTGATAACTGACGAAGACTTGGGCACTATAATACTTGTAAGTCATAGCAGTATTTCAGTGTTATTTCTTTATATAATTACTTATTATTTTCATAACTTTTCAAATTATCAGCAACTGAACATTGGAAAATAGTAATAAGGTAATTTACAATTACAAGCATGAATTACAAATTGCTATATATATATAATATATATATATATATATATATATATATATATATATATATATATATATATATATATATATATATATATATATATATATATATATATATATATATGTATATATATATATATATATATATATATATATATATATATATATATATATATATATATATATATATATATATATATATATAATATGATCCCGGTGACTCTGTTAATATATATATATATATGAAGGGAAGACATAAAACGAAGAAACAACGTGATGAAACTTCCATTCTAAAAGAGTGAAAACAATCGGAAGGGCTGACACACAAAGCCAGGCTGGTGGTTGGTTAGTGAAAGCTGCCGAGTCATACATGAGTGCTCTAGAAACTAGATTGCACTATACATAATTACGTCATCATTAAAAGTCGATTTACTATTTAAACCACCTAATGTTACTTCCCAAAAACATGATGAAATAAACTATACAGAATGATAGAGCATAAAATATATTTTAGGATAATCATCAAAATCTCATATCATTTTTCTTAATGTTACTTCTCAAAGCCATGACGGATAAATATAGTGAATGATAGGAAAAAAAAGTTTCATAAGATCCAAATCAGCTATTGATTTTTCCGTGGTTAAGATAAAAGGTGAAATGTCTCATGTCACTTACAAAAGAGTAAAATCTTAGAGAATTATATACAAGATCTTTGACGGAGAGAACACTATATATATATATATATATATATATATATATATATATATATATATATATATATATATATATATATATATATATATATATATATATATATATATATATATATATAGCCTAGATTATTTTTTCTGGTCATCACGGTAGAATTTCTAATCTTAATATCAGCAGCATTCTAGACAGTGTTCAATTTACGGTATATCTAGAGTTTTGCTGCCTTTCTTTCTTTTATTAGTAATATAATTTTGAAACAGATATGCACAATTTGCAACAGTCGGGCGCGCTGCAACTATGTGTACTTTCATGAGCATAGACTCTACAATAATCAAAACATATGGGTACTTCAATTCTGCTAAAGGAAAAGACCTTATCATACTCGCGCTAGGTTCCACCGTTGACCTTATACATCTAATGTTGTACTCCCCGAGGCTGCTTAGTTGATATGGGATGCCTAGCGCACAAAGGAATGCTAATATTCTATCATTCTTAGCCCTATATGATTCAAGAGAATTTTTTTTTAGCAGAAACCACTTTGCCTCTGCAAACGCTGACATTACAACTTACAAGTCACCTTGACTTGCAAATGAAGAGCTGCATAACTTGCAGCCATACTCTCTCTGCCTTAAATAAATTCTTTGCGTTAAGTATTTATTCCAGGTAAAATAGGCAGTCATCAACTTCGCATTAGTATATGGCACTGGTTAGACGATACATGAACAATATGCATAAAATTATTTAGAAAAATATCTTTGTATGTAGAAAAGTAATTACATTTACTGCACAGAGCAGCATATGCAGAATGATGACTACATGAGAGAGAGAGAGAGAGAGAGAGAGAGAGAGAGAGAGAGAGAGAGAGAGAGAGAGAGAGAGAGAGAGAGAGAGAGAGAGAGAGAGAGAGAGAGAGAGAGAGAGATACTCAGAATATACTCTGAAATTCCATGAATATAAATAAATATAATAATGATTAAATAAATGAACGTACGTCAGATCTGATACCCACACAATATTGTTGAATAATTTTGCAAAAAGAGGTCATATTACATGTCAACCTTGACCTAATATACATCATAAAAATCTATTACTAAAAGGCATTATGAAATTGACACATTTTCTTTCTTATCTTAAACTCTGCTTTGTTTCTGAGAAAAGAAAGACATTTTATATTTGCATAAAAGCCAACAATGGAAAACGTGATCACGGCAGAAAATTGACATATTGAATTTCAGGATGAAGAGGATTTTTGTATTGTTTTATGTAAGCATTTATTATGTCTTCTTATCACGATTGATATGAATATAATATATACGTGAATAAAACAATCTTTCAGTAGGTTCTATTTTTTTAATATCTGTACGAACAAAATTGAACATCATACCACAGGAGTTACCAGGCCTGCTACCGAGCCCACCGTGGGGCCCTAGGAAGGACAGCTAGTCCTACTTCCCCAGCCACTCTGTCTTTGTCCACCTCCATATTGGGGACTAATAGTAACATAAAACGAGGATCGACAATAGACAGGAAAATGAGATAGTGGACCAAAATAAACATAAGATATAGAAATAAATAACTGGTAATCTAAACACATCTCTCTGCCAATATTTAAAGGATTAAATATCTATTTTAAATGAGGTGAGAGTGTCAAAATTCAGACCACCTTTATTTCAGCCAAAGCTAATAATATATTAACAATCTGTACTTTTTACTCCCTCGTTCAACAAATACTTACATTCAGACACCCAATTATTAAGGCCTGCTTCTTTTCAGTCACTAATCACTCACCTGCTGATTCCACAATTCACTACCTTCCTTTTAGTTCCACCTGTTAGTCTCTTTCTGCATATTACCTCTGCACACTTCATAACATCCTCCTTGACACAACCCCATTCCTCTTCCACTCCCTCCTCCACTTTCTCTTTCACTACATGCCACACATTCCTAGGACTAGCCTGCTTCTCACAGTTTTTCTCTTTTTTATTCAGTTCACTCTCCTTTAGTACCTCTCTCGCTTCTCCTCTTTCTCCACATTTCTCCCACCCTCCTACTTTCTACTAAATAATGATCAGCTATTTCATCACTAGCACCTCTCAGTACATTCATATTCAATACTCTTCCAATCACTCTCCTGTCCATAACAACATTATCCATTAATGATCTGTCAACTACTCTACCATTATCCACTCTGACCCATGTATACTTGTGCACATCCTTCTTTTAAATACAGATTTGGCAATCAACATCTCTCTCTTAATTCACATTTCTATAATTTTTCTCCACTCTCATTTATACCAGGTACTCCATACTGCCCAATCACACCATCCAGTGGCCCATTCCCTACTCTAGCATTCAAATCTCCCATCAACACCAAGAAATTTTGTGTTTTCCATGCAAGAAGGTTGATTCTCTGTGGCTCGTCATTTTGTGGAAATTGCAGATGTGGCAGGGAGT
The DNA here is from genome assembly GCA_037179515.1 of Halocaridina rubra. Taxonomy (NCBI): domain Eukaryota; kingdom Metazoa; phylum Arthropoda; class Malacostraca; order Decapoda; family Atyidae; genus Halocaridina; species Halocaridina rubra. The sequence continues at coordinate 56,905 of JAXCGZ010011467.1, forward strand.
GTTTTGTCTCGCTTGTCTGCTTGTATGTGTGTGTGTATGGGCATATGTGTGTGGACGTGTGTGCTTGCGTACATATGTACGTACGTATTAATGTATGTATGCTTGAATGTATGTATGTATGAATGTAAGTATGTATGTATGTATGTATGTATATATGTATGTAAGTACCCCATGAGAGAGGGTGGTAGAATACTTTCTCCGTGTCCCCCTGCGTGTCATATGTCGACTAAATGGGACGGAGTGGGGGGACTGGGAATCCCTTCCTCAATATCATATTCCTACAAATAGCCAAAAGACGTGAGGGGATTCTGGCATAAAATATCAAGTCAGAACCCTAGCAACTGGGCCTCTGAATGTGGTGGTTGTGGTGTAAGTGAAAGTAAGAGGGAAAAAGTAGGGAGTATGTTTGTGGAGAAAAAGATGGATGTGTTTGCACTGAGTGAAACAAAGATGAAAGGGAATGGTAAAGTAACATTTGGGAGTGTGGTAAGTAGGGTGTCTGGAGTTGAGAGAAGGCGAGGAAGAGAGGAAGTGGTTCTGTTTGTAAGTGAAGAGATGAGTAGGTAGTTTGGTAGAATGTAAGGAAGTATCATCTAGAATAATAATGGTCAAAATGAGACTGGGATGCGAGGCTTGGGCGTGTGTGAGCGCATATGGTCATGGCAATGAGAGAAGTGAGAAAAAGAGCGAAAATTTTTGGATGAACTTGAACTAGTGTGTAGAAGACATGAAACAATTGCTTGGCGTTCCTCAGTTTAGTAAGAAAAAGTTGATCTCCTCATTACAAGGATAAAAATACTAAAAATCTCAAAGAGTAGCTGAGGCTATTATGTATCCTTAGGAAATTTAAGACCAGCTGTTATATTCCCAAAGCTGTTACATTTTTGAAAATGAGGGCAATGATTCTTCAAAGTTTCTAAAACAAATATTTTCAACCATTTTCGGGATTTATTGAATCCAACGTCACAAGCAACATTATTGCCAATATGCTTACATAACGATGATAATATAATATATTTAAATCAGATTCATTTAGCAGAGTGGCCAGAGCTACAGCAGAATAATCAAATTAAAAGTTTCTCCACTCTGATACCGTCATCTCCCCTTTCAGTTATTTTATGGTAAGAAAAGAATTCCAAGGAGAGAGAGAGAGAGAGAGAGAGAGAGAGAGAGAGAGAGAGAGAGAGAGAGAGAGAGAGAGAGAGAGAGATTCTCTCGGTCGCCACCTGCAACCCGCATGGTATAAAATGGTGTATTCTGTTCCCTCCAGCTACTTGGAATAATAATAATAATAATAATAATAACAATAATAATAATAATAATAATAATAATAATAATAATAATAATAATAATAATAATAATAATAATAATAATAATAATAATAATAATAACAGTAAAAAGGAAACATCCAACATTCATTGACCACACAGGCCCGTCTAAAGCAAATTAAACTAAATACATTTGTGAGGCTATGAGGTATCTTAATTATATTCTGCTTTAATTCGAGCAAGTACAAGACTTGTTCTTCAGAAGCATAGTCCATGGTTTCCCGTTTAAAGCTCACAAAATTAGAAAATAATAATTGGGAAAACTGAAATAACATTTCCTCAGCTTATATAATCCAATAAAAATAGTAATCTGTTACTCAATGCTTGCACGTTCCACATACATTTTGTCATTTCAAGACAAATTCAACATTATGATTTATGATGTTAGCAAATTCCAACAAGCATTACTATATATAAACGTTACATACTGGTGCAAAATAATAAAAACAGAAAACTCTCACTAATTTGAACGGCCTAATATCTACACTGTCTATCTCCAGACATCTGAAGCACATTATACACTCTGACATTTCGATTTCGATTTCTGTAAAAGATTTTCTGCCCTTCCTTTACTTGGCATCAATTTCAGATGCGTCCAAGCTTCATCAGTAAACTCAACACAGTCAGTGGCACACTAATTCATGTTTTTCCAGTCGCCAGAGGATACGAAACAACAGACAAACAGTGATGGACTTCATACACTGAAAGCCTATTTGCTAACTTTATTAAGGTCAATAAAAGAAGTCAAAACTGCCCTGACTCTACACAATAAAAGAACAATCCTCCAAGAAAAAAAATGGAGTATATGAGTAAAATATAGGTAAATGCAACACGCCTATAAGGAGAAAGGCGATGAAGGATGGGGGACGACTAAGAAGGTAAAGATGATGGGAATGAAGAAAAGAGGACAGATGTGTCAAGAAGAACCATTGTTGTTCTAAACAAGGTGACCTATATATACAGGATGAATATGAAGAACACTGCAATCTTACGTGTGGTGAGGATAACCATCTGAGAACACTCCTGTCACAAAAAATAGTATAAATTATGTTCAAAATGCCATATGTAAATGTGTTCAACTTCACTTCAATCGAAGAATTACACTGATGGGCTCTTCCTCCTAGAACGGTTCGTGGATTATAGGATATGGTTTCATTATATATAGCTAAGATAGTACATGCACTAAAAAAATATTCAGATGTTAAAATTCTACGTTTAATTTCAAGAAATGATATCTTTCTCTTTCTTTTGGCAGTATTCACAATCAGGGATCGAGTGTCGAGAGATCAATATCAATAAAACAAATGCGTCAGATATCAAATTCTGGAATATTTATGTTACTTAACTAAAATAAACTTAGCTTTACACTGGCCATTTTCTTACTTTTCTAACTCCCTCATACGCAATTATGCAATTACAATTTTCCAAACCTGCTACATATATGTTTTTATTTGCCTCTTATAAACAGCCTCTTCGTAAACAATATTGGGAGTATTTTTGTTCTTATAATAGTTATCAATCATTAATATTTACCTTACTAAGGAATAATGGGATTTTCTAAAATAATTTTCAAGCTCATGCATTTTTGAATTCTCACAATTTATGTTTTATGTGAAAAATATGTTTGACCACTCTCGCAAGTTCATGGTCAAGTACTACTGGGCATAACTTTTGAAAAAGCATTGCGAAAGACTGTAAGAAAAAATGATAAACTTGCTTAAGGCAACAATGAGAAAAAAAAATATTTTTTTTGTATTATATACTCTTCCACGTCATGCATCACGTCCACCTACTTTACAGGTGTTGGATACAGAGCTGCTATATTCAAGTAAAAGATCGTTCTATGAGTTATTATGTTTTTGTGAAAGTCTAATAAACTGTCTAAAAGGTACAGCACGCCAACTCGCATATTCCAACTCTTGACCACTGCCCACTTGGTAAAACTGATGACCTTTTGAAAACTGCACACTTTTAGAGAAACCAATCGCTTCTAGAATTCAAGCCTTAGAGAAAATAAACCTATGTCTATTCTGAAGCTCTAATACAAACTAGACAAATTACTATAGGTAATATTAGGTAAATACATAAATTGCTATATGCTGCTTTTTCCAGCTAAGTCGAAATATTATCACTGGTACCTTGGTCATTGTAAAAGTGCTTCTGTAGCGTCAAAAAGGTAGTTGAAGGAAAAATCAAGATCCAAAATCTCTATCCGAGATAAGAGAATAGTTTTACATATGTATCACACGTTACTGTTATTATACAAAATGGATTACAAAAGAAGGTATTATTCAGGACAGAAGCCATCAAAAGGTGAAGTCAAGAGCAAGAGACAAACAAAGAAAATATAGCAACTCCTGTTGTATTGAATAGAAGATTTTGTTTGTTCCCATAGAATGTCCTCTACTGTTGACCATTGCAAAACGAAGCTCGACGATGGTATTGAGGGAATGTTGCAAGAACCATCTTCAAGGTAAGTACCTACGTAAGAACAATGAGTAAATAAAAAAAAGTACATAAACTGCTCGTGGGAATATATGGAGCACGTGAAGTAGTTGTCACGTGAATGTTGAAAGTCACATTAACAGATGTCCTCTATTATATTATGAAGGGCATGGGGAGAGTCACCAGTGAAGAGTAGTATCTTCCGGTCCAATGATTTGAAAACCTTACGTTAAACTTGAAATATGCTTCATGGTGGGTCTACTTCAGGTAGCTGCTCATCAAAAGATCATATCCCAAACTCCAAAAGAAGCAATCTTTTTAACAACATTATTTCTAGACTAAGATTATACAGCACACTGGCACACCTACAGAATATATTCTTTTTCTTTCTTTGGAAGAAGGAAGGAAATCGAGAATGTAAAGCATAATGCGAGTACATCCATGGAATATATCCGGATTAGCCGACTTTAAACTTGAAAAACAACAATGATCACAAAATCAAGTGTTATCAGCTTATATCCTGGGAAGCGATCTCTTACTACAGCACAAGGGTCTCTGTAAGTAAAAATGGAACGCTAGGATACCATATTTGATTGAAAACATTATGTAGGAATATAATTCTACTCACTAATAAAATATACAAATAATATTAATAGGTATTCTCCAAGTTATATGAACCATTAGTATTGATAATAATATACAGAATTTCACTTTGCAATCTTTAACCAGGGTCCGTGGTAGCGTGATTACGAAAGCTAGTTCTAGCAAAGCCAAGAATTCTTATATTATGATTCTGTAAAAGAGTTTGGTTCCATAAGATGGACGGTGCTCATTAAATGCTCAAATAGAATAAGATTAGCGAATTAAAAACATTACAACTCTCATTTCTTTTGCAGGAGATGAATAAACAAGTTATGTTCACTATTCTATAAAAAATTACTGCTGTGGATATGACCAGGGACAACAGACAGGCAATATTATTACCTTTTTCACGTAACAGGCATTTGAAACTGTTGTATGACACAGGGACAAGAGGTTGCAACAGTAGTTTCTCCTACAATACGCTAAATATGATGAAGCACACTTTGTACTCTTTCAAGTTTCGAGATTCAGTGAAGAAAAATACAGTGCTAAAACTTAAACTCCTAAGACCTCAGGCTCACAACGCTATTTCTCTTAAAATACGATAAAGCTGTAAAGTATACTTTTTACCCTTTCGAGTTTGGTAATTCAATTAAGCAAAGTACATAGATAAAACTTGAGTTTCTGAGCCCTTGGGCTCTGCTTAGCGCATGACCTTGTGACAAATTACGAGAGATGATGAGTCCACAGTCTAATAGTACGACAAGCCTGACACTTCATAAAAACTAAACTCATGTGTACATTTAGGAAAAAGATATTCAGAATTTGATAATAATTTATCCACCATCATTATGATGATGATCATAATGATTATGACAATATATCCTCATACTAATACGACTACGACTACTACTACTACTACTACTACTACTACTACTATTACTACTACTACTAATACTACTACTACTAATATATATATATATATATATATATATATATATATATATATATATATATATATATATATATATATATATATATATATATATATATATATATATATATATATATATATATATATATATATTCCCAAGTATTAGGTTGATCCATGACACCAGCGGCACTTTGTGTTACTACAGCTGAAGGTATTTTGAACTTAAATATGCCTGGCCAGCACAATTCGATGCTAAGTCTTCCTCCTTCAGTAACTATTCTTTTCCTATGCCTTAATATAGACCGAATATTCTGTAGTGTTCATTACACATCTTTCATAAGCCTTTCACATCTGACAAGTCGCAACACTCCACATATCTGTTTCTCTTAGCTATTTTTTTCATAAAGCAATACTCTGATTATTCTTTCCGTCTGTATTTATATTGCTTATCACTCTTATTTCTGCCTTGTCCTTAAGCGGCTTCATTTTCTTATAACATAAGTTCTCTTTATCTTATTCTTTTCTTTATATCCATAATTGATTCAGTCTTACTTAAAAAAAAAGTTATTATTTCTTTTCTTTTATCACTACTATTATTTCACCATTATTTTCGTCATTTCATAGTTATTATTATTATATTATTAACTTTATAACAATATTATTGTTAGTATTTATAATATTATCATTATTATGATTATTGTTTTTTTTTTCGTAATTTCTGTTTACATCAATTTTTTTCCTTAATGTTGTACAGTTGCTATTTTCATTTTTGGTTAGTATTACCTCTATAATTATTATATTTATTATTAATATCATTATTTTTATTATTACTATTATTATTACTGGTGTTATTATTATGATTGTTATTATTATTTTACTATTATCAGTATTATTATTATTAGAATAACTTCTCCTCAAACTGTTCTCCTTTTTTTATGTCGGCTACCCCCCAATTAAAGGGGGAAACAGCCAAGGTATATGTATGTATGTATGTATTATTATTATTATTATTATTATTATTATTATTATTATTATTATTATTATTATTATTATCATTATTATTATTATTATTATTAATATTATTATTATTTTTATTATTATTATTATTATTATTATTATAATTATTATTATTATTATTATTATTATTATTATTATTATTATTATTATTATTATTATTACTAATATATATATATATATATATATATATATATATATATATATGATAAAACTATGTTGAAGAACGCTTCGTAACGAAGCGATTCTTCTCAATATGGAAATCGCGTCTAGTATTCAACCATTCCGTAGATCTCTTTTACCGATAGTAAATACGTTAATAATATTCCAAGAACACATAACACATTCCTTTTCGTAGTCCTCTCCGTATAGGACATGTAATTCTATAATGGGCATTTCATATCGCAAAACTGCATTCACATCCTTTACTCTCTTTCAGTCAGGATATTATTTACCTCTTATTTTAGAAAAAAAAAAAATAAGAGCCACATTATGCTTTAACTCGTATAACAAAAAGCATTAACGATATTTTAGGAAGAAAAATACGAATTCCTAAGCTCCCGGTCGCCTTCCGTCTCTAAGGTAGCGTGGCCGAGTGGTCTAAGGCGCTGGATTTAGGCTCCAGTCTCTGAGGAGGCGTGGGTTCGAATCCCACCGCTGCCACAGTTAATTTTGCACTGACTTATTTCCGTTGTCTTTATTGTGTAAACGAAAATGTGTAGTGACTCCCTATTCAGATCAATATATATATATATATATATAATCCTTACTTTAGTAAAATAAACAGCCAAAATTAACATACCATTTGAGCCAAATACGCATTAAATTCTTAGAGAAAAATATAATAAGATAATATACTATATGATGCAAAAATGAAATTTCGATAAGATAATATATCTATTTCCAAAGGAAAAAAATAGCCAAGATAGCTGTATAAAGATAAGATATTTATAACCTCAAGCTGCTATTTTTTCTCAAACGTTTTCTTGGTAGCCGGGCCAAACGATGGCACTTTTATTTTCTCGTCTCGGTGTCACACATTAGAGAGAGAGAGAGAGAGAGAGAGAGAGAGAGAGAGAGAGAGAGAGAGAGAGAGAGAGAGAGAGAGAGAGAGAGAGAGAGAGAGAGAGAAATTTACAAAATATGGTTTTAACGATATTCAAAAATTCTACTTGCATAAGAATTCTTTCCTTACCTTATACTACTAGTGGGAAAGACTCACCAAAAATACCTATTCAAAACTATCAAACTGCAATGTGAAAACCTAGAAATGTTGCATGGAGAAGCTTCTGAAAATATTCCCTACTGATGCACCGCGTGCTTTTTGTAATGTACGTGTCATCCAAACAATGGTAGGTTATCATGTCTCACTTAGCAATTTATATACAATAGTAGTATTAAACATAATATCATAATGCTTGTGACTAGAATAAATGATACAGCATTCCCTGATGCCATGCCCATAGGTCAGGTGCTGTGTGGAGATATAAAGCTAGCGGATTGGTCAGTGCAGTCGACTACTTCTTCCCTTTCACCTCCAGACTCTGGAACTCTCTTCCTCTCACTGTCTTTTCCAACTTCTATGGTCTAGCGTCCTTCAAAAAGCTGATTTAACTTCATTTCAGTGCCAGATCGTGCCATATATTCAGGTCCTCATTACTTCAACTATTCTTTCAGCCTATCCTTTTTCCTATTCTATATTATTCTCTTGTTTCTGCCTTGTTTTTAATCTTCCACTTTTCGTCGTCTAATGTTTATTTGGTGCCGGTCCTGGTGGGGGAAGTTTTTTTTGCCTGTCCAGGTGTCACACTCATAAAAAAAATTCCAACACACACACACACACACACACACACACACACACACACACACACACACACACACACACACACACACACACACACACACACACACACACACACACACACACACACACACACACATATATATATATATATATATATATATATATATATATATATATATATATATATATTAAACATCATTCACTTATTAATAACCGTCACATGATTTGCACATGAAGTAAATCTCGTTCTATATATACATAGAAAGCTAAGCTGATAACAAAGGATGTAGTGTGGCAACTAATGCCAGCACACAGATATGCATTTCCCTTGAAGTATAATGAGAAGAGGGGATTCTACTGACTTTTTTGTTTTACTTCATATTCGTTTTAGTCACCGTGGCTCAAGCGGTAGCGTCTGCGACTTTGAGGCGTCAGGTCGAGGGTTCGCGCCCCGTCATGGTCTGAGGTTAGCAAGGGTATGCACTCAGGGTAACGATTACGTCTGCCAAAACAAGTCCTTCACAAGAAGGCAACCGTCCTAGCCCTTAGTAGAAAAGGGAGTCCGTGACGTAAAACCGGAACAATTCGTTTTATGACATTCTGTAGGTCTGAGGATGTAATGGGGGTGGTAGCAACTTCATAAGTAAATGCAAGTTTCATTATCTACCTATCTGTCTTTTTATCATTTTGTGATAAACAGAACTTGCTTTTCTATTCTTATAAAAACCTTTTCATTATTGTTTCTCAACAGCGAAGCATGGTTTATTATCTCTACTAATAATTCTGTCTTTTACTTGTCTAGAAGAGTTAGTGAATCATTAAATAAAGTTAAATAGAAATTTTTATCTTAGGAAGAATAAAAAATAAATATCTAGACTCTAATAGATGAGAAAAAGTTGTATACAAATATCAGGCTCCAAACTACTGCTAAGTTAATGGAGGTAGTTCCTACAACTACTAGGTATTCATTAGACTTCTTATAGAGTCTAGAAAAAAAATTTTTTCTAGTATATGATACTGGAATATTAAAAACATATGCGTGCTTTAAAATGGCAAGAATGTACATTTTGAAGCTCTTATAAATCTACTACCTCATCTACTTACTTAGAGTGAGGGAATTTAAGGGTTCGATTGAAACCACTGTATGGCGTCTACATGGCAGATTCTATAGACATTACATACTTAAAATCTCGTGCATTCCAAGAATTCTGTCCTTCTTTATCATACTCTCTTTTGAAGAAAATTATAATGAAATGCCACTTATTAATGTTTAATTAATCTCACTTTAACTCATCATTACATCGGTTTTGTCCTTATCGAAGCGGATGCTACTGAACCACTGAGCCTGCACATCTCATGGTGCCAAATGGCTGCAGATCGGATAAGATCTGCTACAAAGAGGTTACAACTAGTTTTCCATTTAATTCCACGAGGTTTTGGGCACGAGATGACACACGAACTAATATTCCTAGGAAAGTCGAACTCTGGACCCAGGGCAGGCCAAGAGCAGACTTTATCGATTTTGTTATTTTGAGAGAAACACCACTTAGATAAATGGAAGAGGGTGGTAACGTTTCTAGTGTTGTAGCTCCAGTCACCTCGGTAGGATGAGTGAACGAACCATAAGATGTGTGCGTTCAGTGGCAGAACAGCATTTCCACGAGATCGAGTTTCGAAAAGTGCAGAGACAGACAAACGCCTAGCAGGGTCACTGTAAAAGTTTGCATACTAGTATTGCCTCATTTCCAACCATCACTCCTTCAGTTACCTGAGTACAGTCAAAACAATAAAAAGGTCTGACAAAAGGACAACAGGTTTCTTGTGACGTAAGCCCCTTTGTTTTCTGCTAAGGAAAAAAAAATGGAAAAATAAGACAGGGGAAATTTTCAAGGAGACAGATTGGTCCACTTGGACACCACAAGATTAGTGGTTGGGCAAACGGCCAAAAACTATATTTAGGAGCTTGGGATGACATTTTGATTTCCATATATTACGGTTGTGAAATATAGTACGTAGTAGTAAAAATAAAAATATATAAAAAAAATGTCAAAGACAGAATAAGAGAAAAAACATTGGGGGTATCCTGGCTAAAACATTCATAACGGGACATAGAAAAGAATAACCTAAAAATGGAAACAGAAAAAAAAAACCTTTTGCCTATTATCTCATCACACCAGCTCTCTCAAACTTGGGTGGCTGCGGGCAGAGAGCAAGGTCGCTTATGCTATTTATGTTTTTGTATACAAAATTTTGGACCATCATTATCCTAGCTGGTTATTTGATTTAAAAGCAGTCAGGGATATAAGGGGAACCAACACAAGACAGAGCAGCGAGCTCTTTATTCATAGAACAAACACAGAAGCTGGTTCAAAGATGATCACAATTAAAGGGCCAACACTCTGGAACAATATTCCAGAGCATCTTAAAAATGCATCCTCCTTCGCAGCTTTCAAAGGCAAACTACATACTTTTCATTTGGAAAAATAGTTGCTGCTCACACATAAACTAAACTTAATGATTCAATGCAATTTCCCTTAACACTATCCTCTCTATATGTAAACTGATATCGACTTCTCTGTTCTCTAAGTTAAGAATTAATTATTCTCATTTTATTGAAAGCAAATATGGCCATGATGCCGATAATAGCGATACTGTATTAAGTGTTATTATTACTACTTTATTATCAACATAATTATTCTCATTGTAATCATCATTAGTGTTAACATTTTTATTACATCATCATTATTTTCTAGGATTGCTACATTTAATTTAACTGTATGTATTACCCTCTTACTTTTTAGTTCAATTACATGTCTACTTATAAGTTACTCTTTGTTACAGAAGAGTAACCATTGTACAAACATGGAAATAAATGTTTGTTTGTTTATTTGCTTGTTTGTTTGTATGTTTGTTCATCACAAGACTAAACTAAGAAACGGACAAACAGTACTCGCACAGGCACAAATTGAAGGTGAAAGAATGGGCTAGAACTCAATATGCATCTTATTTCAAGTTTCAAGGCTATCGGCCTATAATGTTTCCAATTACAAATTACCTGCAGTTCAATGTTGCTATAAAAGGTACACATGTTGGGTATCAGTAGCGAACAAAGAAATTATGCAAAAATACACGAATAGGAAAAAAATTCATGTGTAGCTTTAAGCAAATTTGTGAATATAAATTTCATTTCACTGGTACAGATGACTTCATGATAAAATACAATATTCTATAATACTTGCAGCCTCGGTGTGTTGGGAGAGTACATCATTGGATTTTGTGAGATTTTTAATCCAAAAAATTTCATCTTTGGACTGAGGTTTGGATAATAGTGTAGATGCTAGTTCTGTAACATTATTGCACTCTTCATTTCACACATAATATGTATACAAATAAACGCATATCATACAAGGAACGTGTAATTACAGTAATGACTGGCATGTTTAGATTTGATAAGGCAGTTAAGCCTCGGAAAAATAGCAATTATTGCAAAGTGACCTTTTTAACATTCCTCTGATTGTAATTCTGTTCTTTTAAATTTCGACTTACTTTGCAAAATAAATTCAAAAGCTAAAATATTCCCGAGATTCATTAATTCAAGCATTAGTTAATATTTAATTAATATAGATATCAAATCTGCTTTTCATGTACACTTGGAACAAAAAATATTACAAAATGTACAAGACCAACAGAGATGCTAAACAGTCTTAACAATTTCAACAGAACCCCGTAGTGCCATTATTATGTTTAGAAAATTATTTCTAAACTAGAAAACCACAGAGTTGTCAGTTTGGTCAAGTAGTATAATGCTGAAAAAAAAAGACATTGCCTAGCTTGAAGGTAAAGTATAATGGAAATCCAGGGAAAAGCAGTGATTAGACTAGAATAAATCTAACATTATATGCATAAAAGAAAATAACAGATTCGTCAACTAAGGCAGATATTCTTGTCCTGTTAAGAAATATCTAAGGCATACATTATATAGATAGGACAGCACTCTACGTAAGCTTCAGTTAATTTAATATCTTGAATATATGTAATCAATAATTGTTGGAGTTTGCTGTGCTAAAGATCCCGTCCTGGTATTATAGTCTGCATGATGTTGCTCAGATATCGAGACCGTAAAGTTCTGTTGCCTCACTGTCTCCACAAAATATGTTAATACCTGATACGTTGGAAGGAACTGTCTCAAAAATATTCATCCTGCTGTTTCATTTTTATTCCTTCCAGTAAGGTTTGTGGGTCATGTTGCAATAAGCCGGGATGTAACAAGTGTTCCAATGTTACAGATCAAATATTTTGACCACTTCCAAGACAAAGTTTCATTAAGATGCTTAAATGTTTTTTATATAACTTTAGAGATACGTTACTTAGTGACAGGTTTTATTACATTCTAGAGAAAGAAATAAAATGAATGCAAAAACTTAAGCAATTTACGTTATTAATATTAAATATATAGACTTTTAAATATGAAAAAAATTGAGAAAAGAAAATCTTTATTGTACCAAGTCTATCTTTCCGTGGTAAAAACTCATTAACATTTAATCACTGAATTACAGACGTTTTTATATGTTGCTGATGTGTCTTGAAATAATCAACAACACTCACGCCTAGGTGTAACATTATGAATGACACGTGATAAAAACTATATCATATTATATTTATGTAGCTTTTCTGAAACATTCATGCAGTGCAAACGATCTAGCCTATAGTCTGTACTGATGGCCGACTTGACATAATAAATGAGGTTAAACTTCTCAAACGTTTTGTCTAGACTTCCAAGGTTTTTCTCTGCACATTATGAAAATCTATGCAATATATACTCGTACTGTAAATAGAATATATAAATTTACTATAAACAACAAACATCTAGAAGCTATTATTTTTTTTACATTTGTAACTTATCCTTTCGAAATGCTGCATATATATACATATATATATATATATATATATATATATATATATATATATATATATATATATATATATATA
>JAXCGZ010011467.1:82500-87500 GCA_037179515.1 Halocaridina rubra
ATATATATATATATATATATATATATATATTATATATATATATATATATATATATATATATATATATATATATATATATATATATATATATATATATATATATATATATATATATATATATATATATATATATATATAAATATATATCTGTATATATATATATATATATATATATATATATATATATATATATATATATATATATATATATGTATGTATATATATATATATATATATATATATATATATATATATATATATATATATGTATATGTATATATATATATATATATATATATATATATATATATATATATATATATATATATATATATATATATATACATATATATATATATATATATATATATATATATATATATATATATATATATATATATATATATATACAGATATATATATATAATATTATATATATATATATATATATATATATATATATATATATATATATATATATATATATATATATATATATATATGCATACATATCCATACATATATATGAGCCATTTTTTCCCTTATAAGGAGATTAACTGAGTAGAGAAAGTACAGAGGAGGGATATCCCAGTCCCCTCGCTCTGTCCCATGTAGTCGACTCTTACGACGCGCAGGGGAACACGAAGGAAGCATTCACGCCTCCCTCCTGAGGGAGGGGGGCTACAATAACTATAATATATATATATATATATATATATATATATATATATATATATATATATATATATATATATATATATATATATATATATATCTTCTGAATAACTTACAGTACTTAAAACAAATACCATGTAAGATTATTCTATGGGAACAAATAACAACATATAAGTTTAAATGAATAAGAATAATGCATTAACAATCAAGATGAAAACAATTCTGCCACTGATTATGGTTAAATGTTCTCCTCTTACATTCTTAAAAAAAAAGTCCTTCAGAATACTGAAATCCTTCAGAATATTGAAGAGTGAAACAAGGAACTCTATTATTCTTAACATATAATCATATAACTCTAACGTTAGTCTTGAACATAAACTATTCCTGGATTAAAAAATCAATTATTTTTGAAGTTTCGTATTTTATCTCTAATTCTGGGTGTGTGTGTGCACGTGCAGGTGGGTGGTGATTGTGACTGTTCTGTTACTTCTAGTTGCCTAAGCTTTAATTATTTCTAAAACGAGATTTAAGCAACAACTTTTGATATTATCATTCATGTTTAATAATCCCATAGGGGGAACTTTGAGGCATAATATCATATACTTGACACTGCTGATTTTATTGTGACTGTTTTTTTTTTACTTCTAGTTGCCTAAGCTTTCTATTAGTACTAAAATTACATTTAATCATTAACTTTTGCATTAACATTCATGTGTGATAATCCCATAGGAGTGGATTTTAAAGTTTAAGATCATATATTAGACACTGCTAATTTTTGCAAAAAAATAATTTCTAGATAAGAAGTTTATGCTATCTTCACACCCGCATGCAGAAGTTCTCTATATTAGAGACTGCAGTGTACACCACAGTGAGTGGCTTAATTCTTCTCACACTCACGATCTGGAGCAAATTATCAAACATCTTACCCGTGCCCCTGTTCGACACGAACATGCAGTCAACACTCATGACTTATTTCTTACTTCTAACCCTTCAAGCTACTTTTATTCTGTGCTTTCCTCTTAGTAAAACTTTGCTCAATGCTCACTTCTTGAAATGCCTAGAATCTAACTCGCTTATCTCCGATCACCAGTGCAGCTTCCGCAGGGTAAGATCCACTGGTGATCTTCTATCCTATCTTCCTCATGTTTGGTCATCGTCTCTGAGGAACTATGGGGAATCCTTTGTTGTCACCCTTGATATATCTAAGCTTTTGACAGAATCTGGCACAAGGATCTGTTGGCCAAACTCCCTGCCTATAGCTTTACCCCCTTCTCTCAGTTCTCTGATTTCCAGTTTTCTTTCTGACCGTTTTATATCTGTGGTTGTTGACGGTGCAACATCTAGGCCATTCCCTGTTACCAGTGGTGTTCCACGAGGCTCTGTTCTTTCATCTACTCTGTTACTTCTCCTCAACTATAACTTCTTCAATACCCATCTTTCTCTCTTCACGCCTTTGCCGACGATTCTACCTTCACTTTTTCTCGGCCTTTTCTACACAACCCTCTTCTGCTATTAGTAATCAGTCTCGTATCACTCCTTCTTCTACTCTCAACTCCGATTTGCAAAGGGTATCTGAGTGGGGTACCCAAAATTTAGTTAAATTTAATGGCTCCAAGACAGTTTCTGGCTCTCTTTATCTTCTTCTTCTCTTGATAGCCCTATTGTCTTCGAAACTAACGAAATTTACCCTCTTAATCCTATCAGCATATAAGGAATCTACATAGTCTCAAACTTGTCTTGGAGGAGTCACATAATCCAAATTTCTAAATCTGCATCCAAAAATTGTGGGTTTTATTTCGTATTCGTTATTACTTTAACTATTTTCAGTTACCTAAAATCTATAAAGATCTTATCGGTCGCTGCTTAGAATACTGCTCGCACATCTTGGGTGCTTCTTCATATACGTATCACCTTGATAGGCTTCAATCTAAGGCAGTCAGACTCAATAATGACCCTTACTTTACTTCTAAACTGGATTCTCTTTCTCTTCGCCGTAAGGAGTCATACCTTTCTCTTTTCTATCGCTACTACTTCTATGGCTGCTCTAATGAGTTGGCGAGTTTCATCCCTCCCCCACTGCTGAGGTTTTATAACACTCGCCAAGCGGGCCTCGTCTCACAGGTATTGTGTGGAGATTTGTAGCCCACAGATTTGTCGGTGCAGCAACTGCTTCTTCCTAGCCACCTTCAGACTCTGGAACTCTCCTCCTCATTCTGTCTTTCTTATTTCTTATCACCTATCATCCTTCAAAAAGCAGATCTATCGTCATCTCAGGACTTAATCCTGCCATATCTCTAGGTCCTCAGTACTTTGACTATTCTTTCAGTCTGTCCTTTTCCATTGTGTATCATTACCTCATTTCTCCCTTGTCCGTAACCTTTTTCTTTTCCTTCGTCTTAATGTATTCTTCGTGCCCGGGCCTTTATTGATGAGGGCAGTTTTTTGCCTGTTCAGGTGTCACACTCATATAAAAAAAACCGACATATGCGAACCTAGTCTAGGAACTCAACGGAATAACAGAGGCAGACAATTTGTATTAATCACTAGCTAGATAAATAGAAACAAGGATAAACAGATACATGTGGTCGCCGTGGCAAAGTGGTAGCGTCCGCGACTTTGAGGCGTCAGGTTGAGGGTTCGTGACCCACCATGGTCTGAGGTTGGAAAGGACATGCACTTAGGGTAACGATCACACTTGCCAAAACCAAAGTCCTTTGCAGGAAGGCACCGTCCTAGTCCTTAGTAGAAAAGAGAGTCCGTGACATAAAACCGATCAGATAGCTAGATAGATAAATAGATAGATAGATAGAGAGAGAGAGAGAGAGAGAGAGAGAGAGAGAGAGAGGAGAGAGAGAGAGAGAGAGAGAGGAGAGAGAGAGAGAGAGAGAGAGAGAGAGAGAGAGAGAGACATTGTTTTACACCTACCACCACGTTACAACTTTCAATAATGAGGAGAGATTTTGAGATCCTGCTAGACGGATAACGAAGAGTTTATACTGTACAGTTTAGAAATAAAAAAATTGCATGTTTGCAATTTATTTATATTTAATCCGTACGAACTATAATCATCTTGCTCCGAGCCAGTTAATAGTAAACCTCAAGGAACTATTTACCGATACGTTGTAGCTTGCTGTGGCTTACAGTGAGTTATGATAACCATACACAGCTCTGCGAATCAGCGCCTTGCTGACATCAAGATTGTCTTGAGTTTGATTTTTCAAAGTAGTTTGAATATTGACTGCACTCCAGGAAATCATAAGATAAGGAGAAGATAGTGACGACCCACTTGTGGAAACCTTTAGCAACTTAGCAAGTTCCATGAGTACACTTTAATGGTTGAACCGATGAAGGAATACTAACTGTAAAAGCTCGCCTTCGATGAAGAGAGTAATTCATGTTCAGCAGCATATGTAATTAGGATATCTCATTTTTTCCTTTCAAATTATTCGTTTAATCATGGCACTTTCTCTTGTTGATAGTTAACTCTCTCTCTCTCTCTCTCTCTCTCTCTCTCTCTCTCTCTCTCTCTCTCTCTCTCTCTCTCTCTCTCTCTCTCTCTCTCTCTCATCTGTATTATGCTGACGTCAATGCAATACTTGGCATAAAAATCATTGAATTTCAGTATTCGGAAAGTGATAAAATATTGACAGTGTTGTACATGGTATTTTTTCTCTACATGAATTTAATATATAACCAAAGCTTTATTTTTTTTTTACTAGAGAAAATTATATAAATATACAGACGATATTTAAATCGGTAATGTTTTCAATAAATTACATATGTAAGATCAGAAGATAATCATGTTAAAAGCCTAGCTATATTTTCCTGGTGGTTTTCTGTATCTGTGTATACCTAATTCTATTTTTAATAGATATAATCTCTGGAAATCAGACACGATAATTTTTATTTCTAAAAACTTATCTTTCTTATTCAGTAATATTTTGCAACTGAAAAGTAATCCAAACAAGGTTTTCTTATTATGTACGAAGGATCAAATCAATATCTCGGCTCTTCCAGAGTAGCGATTATATCCATATCGCCCCATTTCCTGCGTACTCCTCCGTCACACTACAAACCCTCATGTCCACCCTCGTTTCATTTATAAACCCCCACTTAGGTCTACCTGTCCCTCTCCCGCCTGGCAGCTCCATCCTCAGCATTTTTTTCTCAACATACTCCCTATCCCTCCTCAGCACATGCACAAACCATCTCAGTCTAGCCCCTCTCACAATGTTCCCAAATGATGTAATATGGATAATAAGCCTTATTAAACATTCTGTATCCAGCTCTCAGCTTCTGCAGGTGCAAATGATTGCTTATTATGT
>JAXCGZ010011467.1:92500-100000 GCA_037179515.1 Halocaridina rubra
ATACATACATACATACATACATACATACATACATACATACATACATACATACATACATACATACATACATACATACATACATACATACATACATACATACATACATACATACATACATACATACATACATACATACATACATACATACATACATACATACATATAAATAAAGAAATAAAATACAATGGGTAGGAAAATATCCTGTTTAATATGAATGAGCAACAGACACCGATAATAATATTATGCGACAATATTCATTATTTCTGCAATAGTCTCATGGATAAGAGTCCCTTATGAATGGCAAAACTCTCCGCAAAGGTATTCATATGCACACTTAAGAGCAAGCATTTTGTTCACACACACACACACACATACACACTAACACACACACACAAACACACACACACATAACATACACACAAAATCCACAGTTCCAACTATGCATCCAGAGCATTTCAACCTTTCATACTCAGTGATACAGGGAGTTCTTCACGTTCTTGCCAGAAAATAAAGAGAATCTAGTTCACCGAAAAGCAACTACCACATACATGAAAACATGTTTCGGAAAAATGGATTGCCTTAACATCAATAAAAGATAGAATACTTATGCAACAGTACAATGTTCCGGTTTTACGTCACGGACTCCCTTATCAACCAAGGGCTAGGACGGTTGCCTTCTTGGAAGGACTTGTTTTGGCAAATGTAATCCTTACGCTGAGTGCATGCCTTTGCCAACCTCAGACCGTGACGGGGCGCGTACCCTCGACCTGACGCCTCAGAGTCGGAGACGCTACCGACTGAGCCACGGCGACTACACTTATGCAACAGTACAATGTATTATGCAATATGCGGAGAAAATGGGAAAAAAAATCCAGAGAGTGTACAACTTCTTTATTTACTTATTCTTATCTACATACATATACAAATGTCTTCTCGAAACCTGAGGTCTTGAGGCTGTTTGTTCCACTACTGACCTGTTATATCCGTAAGTGTAATAAAGTTAAGTCAGCAGGGTAAGGTAACGACAGATGCCACTACAGTTCATCCCACTCCTTAGATATGGCTAAATGCAATCATGCGTATGATCATTAAGAAAAGAATCTGTAGAGGAATCCAAGTTTAAGCCTGACTTAAATGCCCGATTTCTTAAACAGTATAAATCTAGGATACCATATTGTTAGTTAGCTAGACACACAAATGGATTTCACAAACGCATCTGACGCGGTTTTGTGTATGGCTAGGATCCCGTACGGGATCCTAGCCATATACAGAACCGCGTCAGATGCTAAATAAATGAAATTAAATCCATTTGTATGTGTCTAGCTAACTAAGTACATGGCATCCTAGGTTTATACTGTTTAAGAAATCAGGCCAAAGTCATTACTACTATATTTGCTAGCCTAGTAAAATGTTAAATAAATGATATGAAAAAGAGGATATTTTTGCACTCACATAAGCTATACTAAATGTCAACGAACTAGGTGAGTTGGAACTCGACAGACCATAAGTGTAGGTCTGCAAAATTATTGCGCATCTATTATTTCAATATTATTATTTTTCGCTTACGGTATGTAAAGACTTCCTTTAAATACTGCCGTCGTTTTTTCATTTAAACCTATGAAATTTTTAGGAGGGGCTAGCGAACAAATAACGGTAATTAATATCTTTCCAGTTGGCCAATTCTCTCTCTCTCTCCTCTCTCTCTCTCTCTCTCTCTCTCTCTCTCTCTCTCTCTCTCTCTCTCTCTCTCTCTCTCTCTCTCTCTCTCTCTCTCTCTCTGCCCCATTCTAAATTTGTTCTTCAGATGTATCAAATGAAAATGTTGATCACAGACAATGCGCGTAAAAATAAAAAAAAATAAAAATATACATTAAAAAGCAAGGACGATAAAAATAATTAACATTTAGCATCGGAATAAATATATTGGATTTATTCAAAGCAGTGTGAAAATATCAACAATATATTTTAATATATTTTCTTTTCCTTGTGAATACTGGGATATTATTTTTCTAATAAATTTACAATGCATTTTTGTTCATATCTGCAATGTAGCAAAGCAATTTTTTTTTAATATAATATTATATTCAACAGTGTACATTTCTTGAAAAGCAAATCACGCCCTCGTATGCAGACGAGGTTAATGAATCCTAACAATGATATATAAAAAAAAATTAATTCTTTGTTGTTCTAATTCCTGCTTTGCATGTCAAAAGGGCATTATAGTCAGAGATTCAAGTTAGTATCAGCATCGGTAACACTATTATGCAGCAAATGTTTGGAAGCAAAAATAGTACCCAGTAATGGAATCGATATATCATTACTCTTCCGAGGGGTAGGTATTGTTTCTTTGAATAATTCTAACCTTGGGAATCAGTAGACTCATTATGAATGGTAATTAAAATATAAAATACCTTTGAGTGTTGCATGAACAGTAACCAGGTAGTGGTTCTTTACATAATTCTATAATTGGGTTTATTGAAATTACTTATGAATTGGATTTAAAAAAAAATACTTTTGTGTCCATAGCCAAGATAATTCTGTAGTGTCTACTGAATCCAAAATACGACCTAGTTAGCCAATCGATACTCTTACAATTAGTAGGTATTGGATCTTTGAAAAATTTTAATACTGGGATTTTTTTAATCTCCTTATAAACGAGATTTTTAATATATCACCCATAAAAATATACTTAAGAATAATTGCACATCCCCGTCTTCCCTCCCTACCCTGACAGCCAGTTCCAGAAACCTCCAACCAACATCTTTATCAGAAGTTTTTCATAGTAAAAGGAATCGCTGTTCCTCACCATCCCTCTTGAACATAAGTACTAGTTTTGGCTTAGGGCAGTGGTTCCCAACATTTTACATGCTTTGCAAACCTAATGCCGCTTTCATACCAAAGTGTCACGTCGCACGTGGCATGTCACGTGGCACGCAGTTGGAAATGAACATCCGGAAATATATGAAAACTTTCACACAGAAGTGGCGTGACACGTCCCATGTGCCACGTACAACTTGCGTGCCACTCAATGTGTTTTATTCCTATCACACGACGCCAAGGAGGCAGACCACCAAAGAATATGTGAGAGCAATCACTACTCTCTTCAACATGGGCCACACCATGAGGGAAATATCAAGGGAAACAGCTGTTTACTCACCAAGGAGTACCAGGACACCGATCGACGATCCCTACCCGTAGCCAAGCCTAAGACTGGAAGACCCAAAATTATAACACAAAGGATAGTGAACGTTGTCAAGAGACTAGTTGACACCAAGCCCTCAATCACAGCAAAGGAAGTGAAGGAAATTAACAGCAACATTCTACAACATGTATCATTAAGGACAGTGCATCGCTGTATCCATAATTATGTCGGATGGCACAGATTTCGTGCTCGTAGGAAACCAGGCCTCAAGCAAAGGCAGAAAAAAATTGAGAAATTTTTGCAAGAAATATCAACATTGGGAACGGAGAGGTGGTAATATGTCCGGTATGAAACGAAAATTAAGAGAAATGGACGCCTCAACTGTTGCTAGGCTTGAGCCGACTGTGCGTCACTTGTAGGCAAACTTGCCACTTGACTTGCTCCATTTACTAGCAAACAGTGTTCCTAAGCGACTTCAGGAATGTATACAACGAAAGGGAAACCCCACAAAGTACTAAGAGGAGAAGTTCAAAGGAATAAAAGGTAGAGCATAGGAATAGCAATTGTATTTCTTATTTTTCCAGCATTCACTTAACTGATCACTCGTGTGCTCACCTGCACCTTATATTTTGGCGCTGACTCAAGAACGGGAATAAAGACTAAAAACAGCTCTCTCTCTCTCTCTCTCTCTCTCTCTCTCTCTCTCTCTCTCTCTCTCTCTCTCTCTCTCTCTCTCTCTCTCTCTCTATTGGTCTTTGGTCGATAGACACTTTTAATCAAGAGAAGGTATAACAAGAGATGAATAGTTAAAGAGAAATAACATCGACAACTGATCCCTTTCTAGGCCTACATCTACACAGACTATTCTTGCATAGTAGTTACACATCTCTTACTATCCCTTCACATTTGACAAGTCACAGCACTCCCCATCTCTGTATCTCTTTGATTTATGTTTCTTTGTGAATTTCCCATGCCTGTCCTGGTGTCATATTCATAAAAAAAATGTGTGGAATAATGGAAGATCATTATCTTCATAATTATAGGCTTCTTGAAGGGTAAGTTCCGCAGCTTTCATTGGGAAATAATTATTTCAGAAATTAAATTTGGAGGCTGTGAAAACAGACGTGTTTAAAACTGTCACTGACACCTTCATCAGGGTCACTGCAAATGGAAACAGTTTAAGGATAACTATACCAATTCGTAGCACCCAAAGCCCTTAAATGACAACCCGTTTTTCATAAGGGTACCATCAAGGATAAGCAGAAAACTTTCCAAATGTAGTACAATTAGACAAACTTCATTGTTTTTTCTTATTTTTTTTATTTCTATGACTAAATTTTGAGTTATGATAGATAAAGTTTATGAAATTTAAGTATCACATAATGAAAATCCACATATTACATCAAATTGTCATCCATTTCCTCCTCAACATAAATGCACAAATACATTAAGGGAAGGTCTTCAAATAGAAAGCATAGGTGAATGAAGGCATATATGCCCTTACGATGATTCAACAAACTATCATTCATACTCTTTAAAAAAATAATTAGCAAAATATGCATAACAAAATACAAACATTTTTAGTAATCACCGCTTTTATTTCATCTCCACACGAAGGTGACATATTTATCGTCAGGAAAAAATCCCATGAGATATATCATAAAAAAGCAGTGACATTAAATGCAAATTCGGGAGTATTTATCAAAAATATTAGAGAGAAGGATTCTGGGAATATCTTTGCACCAGCAAAAGAGATTTAGAATGTCATTGTGGATTTAGTGGAATAGTTCTGTTTCCAGCAGAACAATTTACATTTTCTCTTTCTTTTTAGTTTTCATGCAGAGGGGAGATTATGACTATATTAACATAGCCTTGTGAAAATAGAATGTGGTACAAGATTTATATATATATATATATATATATATATATATATATATATATATATATATATATATATATATATATATATATATATATATATATATATATATATATATATATATATATATATGTTTATGATTAAAGGTAATCTCAATGTCACCAAACGTGTTATAACATACCAACATTGAGGACTAGTATCCTTTTTGTAAGAAACATTTCCCCCTTCATTCCATCTTCCATAATGTGCTTATTAGGCATTCGTATTTCATTCTTGTAAGTGACATCTGTTTTACGTAAACAATGGCCGCTATCCCCCTTGTAAGGATGGTGGCCGAGTCAGAGCACACACATTCAAAAGAATTTAATTTACATCGATCACTCCTCTTAGCTCCTTGGGGATAAAGGGCTGCCCCGATTCCCTCCCCCACCATACTGTTGATATCATCCACAGGGTAAGTGAATAAGGTTCTTCTGTCGTGATAATGAATTTAAAGCCTAGATATCTTAAAGACACTCACAGCTTAGGGTTTCGAGGAGGCGTCCTAAATCTGCCGGAAAGCATCATTTCTCTATGGTCTAAAAACCTTTTAACTCAATTTCTCAACTCACAAAATGGCTCTTCTGTACCTGCAACCTTACCACTGGAGATGACCTGTAAATTAAGGTATATATTATTTTTATAGTAATAAATAGTCCATAAACTCTTCAGTTTCATACCTGTGTTGGAGCTGATATAAACTGCACATTGTCAAGTATAAAACCGTGTCCACCGACCTACATTCCAAGCAAAATATTGATACCACAGAATTAAGGTTAGTCGCATACATTCAACACAAGGAACCTGTGAGACGTTTTTTATGAGAATTAATGTGAATTTCTACTCTAATTTTCATCACAAACACAACATTGCACTGGAGACAAAATATATATTCTGTCTGCAAAAAAAAGGGTGAAATTAATCTCTCATATGGTAGATGATTAAAAGTGGTGTAGGGCGACTATGATATATAGGTCAAAGAGCAAACGCTACACCTGAAGCATTACATAACGTGTAAAAGAGCAATAAAGGAAGAGGGCAGCAAAATCAGAGATAAGCTGGCGCCATTTACACACACACACACACACACACACACACATATATATATATATATATATATATATATATATATATATATATATATATATATATATATATATATATATATATATATATATTTTACGTCTCGAACTTCCATTTTCTACAGAGGGCTAGGACGGATGCCTTCTTGCGAAGGACTATGTTTTGGCAAGTGTAATCGTTACCCTGAGTGCATGCCCTTGCTAACCTCAGTCCGTGACGGGGCGCGAACCCTCGACCTGCGACACAGAGTCGCGGACGCCACCATTTAGCCACGGAGACTATATATATATATATATATATATATATATATATATATATATATATATATATATATATATATATATATATGTTCCGGTTTTACGTCACGGACTCCCTTATCTACCAAGGGCTAGGACGGTTGCCTTCTTGCAAAGGACTTGTTTTGGCAGATGTAATCCTTACGCTGAGTGCATGCCCTTGCTAACCTCAGACCGTAACGGTGCGCGGACCCTCGACCTGACGCCTCAGAGTCGGAGACGCTACCGATTGAGCCACGGCGACTACATATATATATATATATATATATATATATATATATATATATATATATATATATATATATATATATATATATATATATATATATACGAATCATTTTTACCCCGACCGGGACTCGAACCTAGGACTTAGGATTACTAAGTCAAGGCGCTACCACTACACAACAGAAGGTTAAAAGGAATCCAACCTTATAGCTTATATCTGCTATACTTAGGAATGAACACATTCTAACTGAATGCCACTATGTTCATATTACAGATTCCCCAACCTCACTCATGGCTTCATTTTAGCATTTAATTCAATTCCAATCTCATTCGGGCCATGAAATAACCAGATAAGCACATTACATATGTAAAAACATGAATCATTTTTATCCCGACCGGGACTCGAACATAGGACTTATGATTACTAAGTCAAGGCGCTACCACTACGCCACAGAAGGTTAAAAGGAATCCAACCTTATAGCTTATATCTGCTATACTTAGCAGATGTATCAGAGACTAATTTCACATTACAATTTGACGTCTGCATCTGTTACATATGTAGCAGACTAATCGATGTAGGAAGACTTTTTATACCCATCCCATCCTCATGCTTTGAGAAAATTTAACGTCAAAATAAATCCATAAATTTAATTAACGTATTTTGCAAGGGAGGTTTTTACAAAAATGCATCAAATCTGAGTTAATTATCCTGAACTTCGTGATACTGAGCCAGTATCTAATGAACTGACGCATTCCGTCAATGAAATAATATTGCAAGACCTTTCACAAAACAGTAGGATGCCGACGGTGAATCAGATAATGATAAAAAAAAAGAA
>JAXCGZ010011467.1:105000-110000 GCA_037179515.1 Halocaridina rubra
TACAGTAGATGAAGATACTCTTACAGTCAACAATTACCCACTTTTGAATTTAATTTAATTGCGAAATAATAATGGACATGGAAATGTAGGTTTCCATAAGCTGCACAAGAATATAAACCATTATGTGTAAAGTTTGAAACTCTATCCACTGACCTACTTTTGGGATCTAATATTCAGAATTATGACAATGTGTTAAAGTAGAACACAGTAAATACCTAAATATAAGTGTATGGAATGTTCAGCCAATGTAATTATAACAAACAGAAAGTGTGTAAAAACGCGATTTCAAAATAAAATAATTAATTGAGGTCTTGTTTATGTATAATAGGCGGAGTATGGAAAGAATCCTAATATTCCCAAATTCTTGAAACAGTAGGTACTCTTCTTCTTCCTTCGACCTTATTTATCCCACAGAATAGCAGGGTCGGCCGCTCGAGTCAACTTCCTCCACTTGTTACTATCCCTTGCAGCTCCCTCCTCCAATCCAACTTCAACCATATCCCTCCCCACCACGTCCATCCATCTGATCCGCTGGCGCCCCACACTCCTTCTTCCTATAACTGGCATGTTCTTAGCTCTCCTGATTGGTTCCTCCTCCCCTCTTCTTACTACATGGCCATAGTATCTCAGACGAGCTTCCCTAGCCTTCTTTTTGACATTACAAATTCCACACATTTTTCTTATATCTCGACTCTCTGTTGTAGCTCAAATATACAATGCAAAATGGTAATAACATTGCTGGGCGTCACTGCAGAAGATCCTTCCCTTCTTACCCATTGGTTGATCCAAGCAGGGTGGTGGGGGAAAATGAGGCAGCTCTTTATTCCAAAGAGGCTAAGAGGAGTGTTTGAGGTATATGGTATCTAGTGAATGTGTGTACGTTGATTCTGCCATTCCCCTTTCAAGGGGTGTTGTGGCCATTATATATGTTGAGTTTTTCATATTTATCAACAGAAAATTTGGTTATTTTTAGATATGTGGCCGTAAAATTTTTCTCGCAGAAATTTTAGGAGCATATTATCATATAGAGTAGTTCTTTTACTATGCTTCAATTATAACTCATAACCAAAGGTAACAAACAGACGTTGAGGGAATACAGCATCCCCACTGAATAAGAAATAAGGGTAATATAAGACCGATGTAAATTAATGAATGAATATCTAGTTCAATATAACTAAATCTTATAAGGATGATCTGAAAAAAAACAAAAAACAAATTTTGCCTGCAATAAAAGTTACACAGGGAACATACTGCCACACAGCTGCTGGAGATCATAAGCGTAATAAAATATATCAGTCTCAGATTTTGAGTGAAAAAGGCTTTTGGGTTCTATCTAAGTAAGGAGTTGGGCATCCTCTGCCTCCCACAACTCATTCTCTCTTTTACTCTTTAATTTTCCTTTTTCCTCTCCTTTACTGTGGGTAGGCAAGCATACCACCTCAGTGTTCCCGTGCATATCGTAAGAGTCGAATAAAAGGAACAGAGGGTTGAAATTTGGCTTTGACTCGGCCACTTTGAAAGGGGCAAAGTGGACTTTGAAGATGAGCAGATAGTATATTTCGGGCTCAAAATTATTTGTGCAAGAATAACCAGCAAGAGAATTCGGCTAACTAAATTCATGAAAAAAAAAAAATCTAAGATTTTAATCGATTATCGAATTATTTCGCCTACGCAAAAGTCATATCGTACACCAACGCAATAACAAGAGGAAATTAACACATAAAAAAACTATTATGAATACCTGACGAGTTGTAAATTGATTAAAAAGGGAAAAATCATTGTCAATTAGCTGCCTTCATAGCCCAGATATTTGCAAAAGTATTTACTAAGTTATTTACAATTAGGGAGCTTTCATTCACAGCATAAAATGGTATCTGAAATAATTAAAGCATCATTCATTACTCAAGTAATACGGTAAGACTGAATCATTACCACAGATCCTCCTGAAGTCCATCAAAGCAGAAAATTATGAGATTTCCATTACCTCTGACCATAAAAATGTGGTTGCAAGAACACCCAAAGCCATAAAGAAAAAAGGTTGTCCAGGTAAATGTACCTTTATACATTCCAATCCAGTCACTGAGGGAGCGAGCCAGTTAAACTCGTTGAGGGTCCCAAACCTAGATCAATGTGAGTTGATATCACGAAGTCCATCCGGTTGTAAAAATTATATACTAAAACCAACCATATCCCAAGAGGCAAGTGAGAAACAGCGACCACAACTGTACATTGAAAGCTGGCGATAAGGAAGAAGTTCCCTTTATATGTAACATTTTATCGCAGTCTATAGCTCACACACATTCACTAACCCTGCTCCCAAGACAATACTTTTCCCTAAGTCTACCATGACAAACGTTAGTAAATTCCATACATAATAATATTTAGTTATTTATCCGATATCATGGAAACGATCCTGTCTTTGCATGGTTCAATCAGATCCTTTTTTTTTATATCTAAAATCAATAAAGCAAGTTTGGGAATACATTAAATTACTTTTTATAAAACTTTACTTGCACAAGATTAAGAATTATTACTGTGTATATGAATGAGTTTACATATATATATATATATATATATATATATATATATATATATATATATATATATATATATATATATATATATATATATATATATATATATATATATATATATATATATATATATATACATATATATATATATATATATATATATATATATATATATATATATATATATATATATATATATATATATATGAATCATATTTTGCCCCTGACCGGGACTTGAACCTAATACACATAATTACCGTGCCAAGATGCTACAAAATACACCACTGAAGGTCTAAAGAAGAAGCAAACCTTACAGCTAACTGCTATACTAGGAATGAACGTATTCTTTCTGAGGTTAGAAGAAGCTGTAATATGAACAAAAAGGCTATCAGAAAAAATGCGTTCATTCCTAGTATAGCAGTTAGATGTAAGGTTTGCTTCTTCTTTAGACCTTCAGTGGTGAAGTTGGTAGCGCCTGGGCACGGTAATTATGCGTCTTAGGTTCGAGTTCCGGTCAGGGCTAAAATGTGATTCATGTTTTCACTTATGTAAATGTGTTTACTTGATATATATATATATATATATATATATATATATATATATATATATATATATATATATATATATATATATATATATATATATATATATATATACACACACACACACACACATACAGTATAACGCATATATTTAAAACAACGATGGAAATGAATAGAGCATGAATAAATACAATCACAAACTTACTTTATATATATATATATATATATATATATATATATATATATATATATATATATATATATATATATATATATATATATATATATATATATATATATATATATATATATATATATATATATATATGCACAAATAAACATGCATTTATTCTTTGTGTGTTTATTTTTGCTATATTTTATTCATTAAAATGTATGTACTTATGTTTTAGTATATAATGTAGTATATATTTGTTCTAGTAATAGGCATTAAATAGGCTAAAATGCGAGTATAAAACCTGGTGACCCAGTAATTGTACTCAAAATACTTGAGTGAAAATTTAATAATCAGTTGTGCAATAGCAATGGCAATTACTGATTGACAGACCAATTATCCTTCATTAGTAATATGCATTACTTACTATACGAGTAGTAAACAATAGCAACGATGTTTCTCTATTTAAGTCTAGTTGCAAACTATGAAATTAGAATCATAACGGCAAAAATGAGTCGATATTATGAAATAAATCAGTGAACAGTTCATGTCTAGTCATAATTTCTTTTCTAATTTTACTGTGTAAGTTTATTACCTTTTACTGGTACCTATTTACCACATGCTGCACATATTTATTTAATGAATTATATATATATATATATATATATATATATATATATATATATATATATATATATATATATATATATATATATATATATATATATATATATATTATATATATATATATATATAAATATATATATATATATGTATATATATATATATATATATATATATATATATATATATATATATATATATATATATATATATATATATATATATAATATATATATATATATATATATATATATATATATATATATATATATATATATATATATATATATATATATATATATATATATTAATCATTTTAATTTTATATGACTTGTTATTTTTTGAGGAAACTGGAAGTCAAAGCTATTGGGGATACTGTTCTACCTCTTACTTCTAATAGTAGCTCACTAAACATGTAGCAATGACAGGAGCAACCACACGAAGCATGCCATTATATTCTTCTTTTGAGCCATAAGAAGTCCTGTCGAAGAGATGCTATACAAACCACCTTTGGCAAACAGGATCTGTGACTTCCAGAGCGTTGACGAGATGCTCATCTGCTGAGCCACGAATGGTGGTCTGATTCTTTTACTTACGAAAAGTCAAAGCTACGAAGGACAAAATCTAAAAATCTTCAGTGGCATATTTCTGTTAACGATATAACCTGAAGTAGCAGACGACTTCTTTTTCTGGTTAGTATTAATACCAATCGAAAAGCATTTACATTTTCAGTAAGAAATTAGTAAGAGCATTCTTTAAAAAATAAATAAAAAACAGTTTTATTTCCTCTAATGTAGCTGATGCTGAAATAAGCAACATAACATATTATCTAATTACGCTTAGTAGAGCCATCCAAGACTGGTAGAGGAGTCTAGAACCCCTTCTAAGTTAACACTGCTAACTGTATAAACACCTCAGTAAATGTACTACAGTTCGTTGATGGGTCAAGTGTCATCATTTGGGTTAGTGACTTTGATGTATCCGCAACTGACGATATATTGATCAAACTTTTTGACTGTATTAGTTTGCAAGACCATGCAGAATACTCGGTATATCCAAATGACTTTATTTTCCTTTAGTTTACTGTCGTTTAATGGATTATCAACAATTAAATTATTAATACTTACT
>JAXCGZ010011467.1:122500-125000 GCA_037179515.1 Halocaridina rubra
AATAAAAAAGGATGATTGAAACGAAAAGGTAGTTCTACAGATTCCGTAAGAACCCTTGAGGAGGAGAGTTGTTTTCTCAACTTAGAGCGAAAGGATCCCCAGTTTGCATCGATGGAAATCGGGTTTATAAAATGTGGTCATCTGCGATTGCACAATCATTACCTACATATTTCCACAGTGGATAAAAGGGCAATATCTACATTTGCGGCAGTGATATACGCACAGTAAAGTCATTGGCTCGATTTCTTAAACAGTGTAAACCTAGGATACTATATTGTTAGTTAGCTAGACTCACACAAATGGATTTCATAAACGCATCTGACGCAATTCTGTGTATAGCCATACACAGAACCGCGTCAGATGCGTTTATGAAATCCATTTGTGTGTCTAGCTAACTAACAATATGGTATCCTAGGTTTACATTGTTTAAGAAATCGGGCCATTATACTCTATAATGTTCAAGTTCCTAAGTATTACATCTATATATTTTTTTTCAGAACCCCTATCAAGCTAGCAATTTTTTTCCCTATCTTTTGGAATAATATGAAAATTTTGTCCAGTTTTCATATAGCCAGAAACACTGATAAATGCATAAGATTTGTTATCATTTGAATATATACAAATTTTGTACTTAATAACCTTACACAAAGAAGTATTTTTCATCTTTTGAAATAATTTTCAACTTTTATGAGATAGTAATGAAGACCGAAACACTAGTGATTCAGGTATAAGATTTGTTTATCTGTAAGAATAATGTAATTTTTCCTTTTTGTCACAGAGAAGGCACAAGGAATACGACTAACGCCATTTTGGCAATAAATGTGGCGAAAGCCAGCAGTCTATAGAATGATGAGTTTCCATACCATAACCTGATCAAACTAAAAATTTCTTATATCTCCTAAAAAAAAAAAATACAAGTAAATGTACCATAACACGCATATTCATTTGTACATTCCAATATTAGGCTATTCAAGCAGTCTCCGTGGCAAAATGGTAGCGTCTGCGACTCTGAGGCGGCAGGTCGAAGGTTCGCGCCCCGTCACGGACTGAGGTTAGTAAGGGCATACACTCAGGGTAACGATTACATCTGCCATAACAAATCCTTCGTAAGAAGGCAACCGCCCTAGCCCTTAGTAGAAAAGGGAGTTCGTGACGTGAAACCGAATCCAAATATTAGGCTATTCAAATATCCACGCAAGACGAAGACTAGGTTTATTATGGCTGCGTTATGCAAGATATTTTAAGTCGTCAGGATCTTATCACAGCAAGCAATGAATCACTGGAACGTGCTTTCAAAGGGTGTAAAGTGATTAATAAACCCCACAAATTAAAGAATAATCCGTATTTAGATACTGCTTTAAATCCAAGGCTATTGGGTATAAGAGGGAAGAGAAGTGACATTTTTCATGTGGTTGTCTCTGTCAGCGAAGCTGGCTCATGAGGGTCATCATTAGATTTGATGAGATGGAAAATTTCACAGGCATGACAAAACATCCAAAAATGCAGACCATATAGCCTTACGTTGTAATTTATAGATACTAAGATATCTTGATTAAACATAGAAAGTAGGTCTGATTAACAACAGAGAAATATCCATGTAAAAGAACACAATTTCCTACGTTCCCACTAATACCAATCATTATTTTTGCTCCCATCTTAGATTTTTGCAGAGAATATTTTGACCCATTTCTTAAAACAATTTCCTCTTCATGGGTCGATTAATGAGAACAAAAGCGTAAAATTCACAGGTTTTCTCGTGCCCGGGCTTTATTGATGAGGACAGTTTTTGCTTGTCCCGGTGTCACATAAAAAAAAAAAAGTTAAATCATAAAAAATCCACTTAATTGAAATCTCATACTAGCAATCGACCCCATTAGCGGTACGGTTCAGCGACCTCTTTTTAAGATAATGACGGTTGAAATTGCCAAATTTCCTTTTTGCTATTGAGAGCATGCTCGTGGAGACCATGAAACAGCATCAGCGACATTTTCCCCTCCCAGTTCAGCAGGGAGGATTCTTGATAGTGAATCAAGGTATAATTTCCACGGGGGATATGGCATTTGGTACAAACCGCTTTCATTACTGAGAGCGTAGCACAGATAAAGCGAGATCATTACAATTTCATTTAGGAAGGCAATGCCAAGGGAATCCGATTAGACTAAAATGGGGACTTCTAAACGAATAAATAAGTCATCGACAAAAACTCCATACACAGAAAAATAAATTATATTTATTAAATGGTAAGACACTGATTCCCGCTATACTGTGTCACAATTCAGTTAATATTATATTTCTGAATAATTCTTGTTGCAGAGATATACAAATATGCAGACAAAGAAGGAAAAAGGTATGTGAGAGTAAAATACCAGGCTGATCAAACTTCTAGAAGAGTTCTTAGCGATTAAGGATGAAGATATGCAGTTTATTTTTAGTCTGTGCCACTAGGACTTCTTCACAAGTTACTTGGTGACATGCTCGTAATGGAGATGATGAGTGAACA
>JAXCGZ010011468.1:12500-47500 GCA_037179515.1 Halocaridina rubra
GTATCACAACGGCCGGCTGGTGCCATGGGTTAATATAACTATGACATTTTGCAAATGAGATAACTGCATAGATAACTAAATACATATATATATATATATATATATATATATATATATATATATATATATATATATATATATATATATATATATATATATTATAAAGACTCAGAAAACCTTCTAAACAAGGAGAGTATACTACTGTACGAGTATATTCAGAGGCATATAGTCAAATAGTAGTTACCTTGTGCTCTCTATGCAACATTATTTTGATCATTTACGTTTTCAAAATAGCAAGCTAATAATACATATAACTCAAACTTAAGTTTAAAATGTAGCGAGAAATTTTAATAAAACAATAAAAGACACACGCAAACAAATATTGTATTAAGGCCGCCTTCACACCAATGTGGCACGTGGCATGCCACGTGGCACGCCAGTTGAAAACGAACATCTGGAAATATATGAAACCTTTCACACAAAAGTGGCGTGCCACGTGGGACGGAGGCATCCAATTTGTCTTAACAATCGTCAACTCAGTGGACTTTGATGAATTAGGGTGTAAAACATGTGATTCTATAGTTAGAACATAAAACAGAATAAAAGGCTAATAGTGAAGCAGACATTTCATTATCTATACAAAACTGACAGATTACTACTTATAAGCACCGCTGGAGTGTGTGATTCCCACTTCTTAAATTTTATTTTAGCCTTCTTTCATCGGCTTAAAAAAAAAAAATACTAAATTTTACAGCATGTGATTTTTATTCCAGACAGTTCCTATCCGATGCTACTTCATGAATTTTATTGTAAATTAGTATCAAGGGCATTAAGCTACCGCTAACTTTCTTAAGTGAAAAGGGAGTTTTCTAGTAAAACGGCGTAAGTTCGTCCGTAAGAATGAATGACTTTCTAATGTACCCAAATTTCCATTCATTATTATAGATAAAGTAAAATAAGACTAATTCCGTTCCAAAAATACATTTTTACTTAATTAACAACCAATGGTCGGTCACACTTAAAAAGAAGGCGGGCACCGAAAAAAGCACACACACACACATCACCCGCCACCTTTTTCTTTCTTTCTTTCTTTCCACGCGGGAACGTGGTGTGTGCGGTGGCGTGCCTGCCACCTGTCACATGGCGCAAGGGGCAGCCTGCGCCGCCCCGTCGCCCGAGTTCTCAATAGTTGCTCATAAGCTTAGGTTGTTCACATGCCAAAAGAATATTTATTCTCTCTCTCTCTCTCTCTCTCTCTCTCTCTCTCTCTCTCTCTCTCTCTCTCTCTCTCTCTCTCTCTCTCTTGAATTTAATGTAAACTACAGCGGATGTATTATTTTTAATATTTTTATATTTTCTTTTGAAAAAATCACCTTTTCATTTCTGCAACCGTACGTAATGATTGCACAAAAGAGATAAATGGATAAATATAGTTTATATATATATATATATATATATATATATATATATATATATATATATATATATATATATATATATAGTTTAGTCACCATGACTCAAACGGTAGCGTCCGTGACTCTGAGGCGTCAGGTAGAGGGTTCGCGCCCCGTCACGGTCTGAGGTTAGCAAGGGCATGCACTCATGGAATGATTACATCTGCCAAAACAAGTCCTTCCCAAGAAGGCAACCGTCATAGCCTTTGGTTGAAAATGGAATCCGTGACGTAAAACCGGAATATATATATATATATATATATATATATATATATATATATATATATATATATATATATATATATATATATATATATATATAGAGAGAGAGAGAGAGAGAGAGAGAGAGAGAGAGAGAGAGAGAGAGAGAGAGAGAGAATTATATGATATTTACCCTCTCGAATATTTAAGTTTCGTTATCCCTGGATATTTATCGTACAGGATGGGGCTTCAAAAGCTTCAGTGTCAAGGTCATACGGACCCCAAAGACTCCTACTATCTTCGATCCCCCCCTCCTCCAGTCTCAACCATCCCAATTTCACCCCCAAAAATACCACCCAACCTCGCCTATGAAAGGAGATCCGTAGTATGGATATTAATGTCCGTATCGTCTTTATATACACCTAGATAGTTCACAAAGGACCATTATATACACTAGTAGTGCATAGACGAGATTATGTGGGCTACTAGTGCATGTCACCCCTGTTAGGCAACACATGCGCCACCTAGTGAATAAATGTCGTATCATCTATATAATGATGTTAGGGTAAGTTAGGTTTGGTTAGAATATATTCTCATGTAAATCCTGTTATTGACTAAAAAAAATCTGGAAAAATTCAGACGTTTCTGGGTATCAAACAAAACTGCTACATGGTGTACATAATACTAGTATATACACTAGTAGTGCATTTGGTGCAGCCATTCATTATTGCCTTCACGAAGACCACACTCCCTAATATACCTGAAGCGTTTTCATTACCAGGAAGTCTGCACAAAGTAGAGTTTCTTTATAGCTTCTTCGCGTAGAAGGAAAACTTTCATATACTGTATTCCAGCATTCTCCTAAAACATCTGTCTATATACAAGAGCCATTATTCCACCTCTGAAAGGGGGATTGGATTGTCGTATGACTTCCGCCATGCTGAAGCCAGAATCTGAAACTTGTAACAGATCTTGAGCGGAAACGGTTGGTCGAGGGCACGGATATTTTATTACAATGTTTGTAGAAAGTGCCAAGGAAATATATGACCGGAACCGAGAGATTTAGGACCTGGCATCGAGAAGGGCAAGAAAGGACAGGAAGTTAGCCATTTCCTAAACCACAAGAAAACATAAACTTGTGTTTCGTGCGCAGGAACCTGCCCAGGAGAAATGCCCAATAACTCCTCCCCGGAAGTAGGTGGGATTCCACTTTGAACCTGGCGCTGATTAGCTAGGACTAGATCTGACTGATTTCATTGGAGAATTGGATGTTAAGCCACGCCCTGCCCCTGGGGGTATTTAAAGAGCCACCCAGGGCAGAGACATTTAGTCAGAACCTTACCAGGGGCACGAATAGATCATAGATTGTGATAGTCATAGGGTGGGGGCATAGGGGCATTGAGGCGTCGGATGTGTTGTACTCTAGAATAAATATAAGTAAAGGAACTACTGCTTGTCCATTCTTACCTTGTACCCATCAGGTACTAATATTTATAAACCACGCTACCATAATAATTAAAGTAAATATACGTAGGAGGAAATTCCCTACGTCAGTAGTGACAAACGGTGAGATAACCCAATCATCTTACAAAGTGTGAGTTCAAGTGGAGGTCCAAAACTTCCATGTCAGTGGTGGCTTACGGCGGAATAGCTATAACTCCCACGTCAGTGGTGGCAGTGCGGTACGGATCTTCACGAGAGAAAAAAAAAAAAAAAAAAAAAACATACGAAGAGACAGGTGAATGCCAGTGCAGACCCGTGCAGAGAAAATAAGAATGGCAAAAGCAGAAATCCAACATCTCCCAATTCAAGAAATGAGTGACGAGGCCAAACATCGGAGAATTCTCGAACTGGAGGAACAAGTGCGGCGCCTACAAGCACGCGCCGACGCCGCTCCGTCGAGAAGGAACTTGGCCGACGCCGACAGCGAAACCGACGCCTCAAACATCGACGAACAGCCGGCCGCTCCGAACCCCGTGGTGACACAGGGAACGCAGCAGGCCCAGCCCCCACCCTGTGCCCTGGTTGTAAAGACGCCTCGAGTTAAAAATTTACTTTTATACCTCGACGGCGCAAATGTAAAAGACCGTGAATGTCCGTCCATAATTCCCGCGACCGACTTCCTGAAATACTTGGGTCTGCGGATGAGAAGTGACGAGTGCTCAAATAGAGAATATTATAAAACTTGGAAGGAACTATTTCTAAGATATTTCTTAGTAAGCCGAAGTGTGACCGGAGCATTGAGTGAAAATGCCCATTACAAGAGGTATAAGTTGCCGGATCCGACCAAGAAGACGGCGATTCGACGATTTTACGCGAAGAGAAGAAGGAGAACCCTCTCCTTCCTTGCCTTCTGCCATGAAGTTTTTCAGGACCACCTCCTTAAAATAGCTAAGTACTTGTGATCTGTATCCAGTGAGTAATGGGACAATTAGTAAAAGAAATTGAGGTCGGTGGACGCCGCCATTTTATCTTGTAGTTATGCTTTGACTCAGCCAACCCGCTTATAAGGGGTGTGGCGCTTAATAAGTTGATAAAAGTAGAATTTCTGTACCCATTACTAACATGGATAATTTGTACTAATAGCTATAAGCAGTAATAAACTCCGTTTTTTGTTATAATTTGAGTAATGTAAAGAAATTTCGTTGGAAGTGCGTTCCATTTATTTGTATTAATGCTTCGATTGAATTTTAAGAACGCGAATGTATCGATTTTTAATTGAAAAATTTAATGCACGTGAAATCACTGTTACAGTATATTAATTTCTTAAGCGTAAGAATTATAGTGAGAAATATACGTGCATCTGCTTTTAGGAGTTTCATAGACCACGTGTGGTTTTCGAGAAAGGAATGCGGAAGTGACCATTCGATCTCCCAACCTCGTTATTGTGAATCTGTAGTAATTGTACTGAGCTTTGATATTTTAAAGTACATGTAAAATCATTGTTATATTAATTTCTTAAAGCGTAAGAAATCGAGTGTTACGATTGCGCCTGTTTTTAATTTTTTTTTCTTTTTTTGTTTGTTTTTATCCGCGGGAGTAATGTTTTAGCGAGGGAAGGACATAAACGACAGATCGTTCTTTTTGTGTTGCTATGATGAAGGAATTAGTCTTACGATACGTGTGTGGCATGTTTTTTTGAAGAATAAGAAATTTCGTGATATTAGTTAGAGATGAGTTTTTTTAATTTCACGCTATGCAGGTGAAAGTAACAGTAAATTAGCGTAGTTTGTGCTGTCCTAGAATAGGGAAGGGTTTTCAGTGTCACCCAAACGTAGCTTCAAGGGAGTAGAATGTTTGTTTGTTCGTTAGAATGGGACTTAGGACTGGTGAGGGAGTCTGTGACCGCACGGCTCAGCCGAGATTTCACCTTTAATCTCCTTCAGAGAGATAAGGGAAAGGAAAACCAACGCGTTGTAAATAAAGAGGGAATTTTACAGAACGGGGATGATTGTCTTGAAAGGGATTAGCGAATGAGTATGAATGACTGGGGGTATAATGGGGGGTTGCTCTAGGGGGTGAAATCGCGGAAAGCACCGTTAGGAAGCATGATTGGGGAGTCTGCGAGGATCGTTCCCCTGCTCCGCCAGGTCCTTCTGCATGCCATATCAGAGTGTATTTATGGGAGGTGATGCGCTGTTGCAATATCTAGTGAGGGATATGGATGAGAAGGTAATTCTCCACCTGCCCAGATATGGTTGAAATGCCGAGTTTGTTTTATTTTTTGTTTTGTCCCCTACTCCGCCGTTGAGATTATTATTCGATTTCCGAGAGATTCCAAGATAGATGTTACGTGATAAAGGACGTGAATCTATGAATGATTCTTTATTTTCTTTGCTAGCTGCAGTATATACATTATTTGTCTGAAGAGATATGTTTGATTGATAAAGTAAAACTTTGCGAGTTTTAGCCATGATAATGTTTTATCAAAGTTATTTCGGCTTGGTCATAAAGAAAGAGTGAGAGCTGACACGAAATGACAACAAGAATGTTACACAGCTGTATCCCGTATTTGAGAGAGCAGATATAAGTCAAATTCGAGATAGTAAAAGAAGATATATTTTATGTTTGAATTGTTTATGTACAACTCCGTACGAGATTTTGAAGTTTAAGCAAAATGCATTCCTTACTGTTGATAATGAAATATACTTTTGTTTTTATTATTGCATACACAGAGATAGACTTTTTATA
This sequence comes from Halocaridina rubra, assembly GCA_037179515.1. NCBI lineage: Eukaryota > Metazoa > Arthropoda > Malacostraca > Decapoda > Atyidae > Halocaridina > Halocaridina rubra. The sequence continues at coordinate 18,347 of JAXCGZ010011468.1, forward strand.
TTCTTAGATACCCGTTTTTGTTATAGTTCTTTTTGTATTGAAGAAATCTTTAAAATCTTACTTAAAGGATTCTGAAAAGATTATCTAGAGATAACCATGGTTAATCCCTAGCATTTTCATGAATTTTAGATTACAATCGGGCTAATTAAAGATAATTGAGATTATTAGAGATTATTTGCTGAGTTTTAAAGTTAAAATTAATGACACTTAAGTCCTTTTTAAGAAGTTATTAAGAAAAGGATATTTGTACTTTTGTTGATAGTAGTAGGGATACTGTCACATATGATTTTAGTTTTTTTTGCTTTAATTTCATCATTGTGTGTGCTTCGACTTAACCCTCTGATTTATAGCATGAAAAGAGAGAGATTGTCATTATAGACAAGGATGTGTATGCGGTTACAGTAAAGTCCTTATCAAGATTAAACAGAGAGGAATGGATTTATGCTTCGACAGTTCTGCAGTTGTACACTAAGTTCTTTTTGCTTTTGTTTTGTTAATGAGGAAATAAGAATAGCCCTCTGACAATAAACGTAAGACTCTATCGATAGTCATTGCTAACGTTTGTTCACGTTCATTTGTTTATTTATTTTATTATTAGAGATACTCTGCGACAATTTTTTTATTTTTTCAGTACAAGTAAAAGACAGAGGCCCATCTCAGCTGACTTGTGAGTGAAAACCGCAACGTATTTCACGGTCACTCTCTCTCTCTCCCTCTCCCTCTCTCTCTCTCTCCTACCTTTCACTCGACTCTGAAACTGACAGAGGCCTCTCCTGCTGCTAACAGAACGTTGCTGTCTTTGATTTTTTTTTGTGTGTTTTTTTCCAGCGAAGCTAGGCGATAATTGTGCCTACATTTTATTGCAGTCAATAGATTGTTGCATGCTGTTATTGCATAAATACTGATAAGACATCGGTAGTACCGCCATTTGCATAAATAATTTTTGCCACATGTCGCAACTGTTTAGAGAATAGATAGAACTCCCGTTGACAAATTGTGGAGCCAGCAAGTTGCCACTTATGCTATATATATATACATTGATTACGACAGCAGGAATTTAAATATTAAAAGAGACTGTGTTGGAATGAGCATCACTATGAAATATAAGTATAGAACTCTGTTCTTACTTCTGAATATCAGTCTCCATTGTATATATATTGATATTTTTGATTTAGTATATTTATTTTTATTGTTTATTATTCTTATTTTTAGATCGTGATTATTAGTAATGTTATTATGTTGACTGATATTGTTGCTATCTCTCAATGGCCTGTTGCTAATTATTATTTTTGAAATGAAATCAGCAGTAACTTGATGATTTGTATCTTTTATCTGAATTCATACTTGATGTTACTGTAGCCACCGCTAATAAGAATGTTTCTTTAGTGGCTTTTCTCAGCATTTAATGATTGTTCTTTCTGACATTTATAGTAGAGTAATGCTATGTAGCAGTTGCTAAGTCCTAAGTATCTTGGAATAATAATCTAGTTTTGTAGACACATACCTTCCATTACCACCCTATTCCTAGGCAGCCCCGACCTGCAAGTTCCAAAAGTCTTTAGATTTTGTCCGTCAGACAAGTCCCTAATGCCCATTGAATAGAGATTGCAATCACTTGCAGTTGCAGGGGAGGCAAAGTATAGCCTCGATTACCAACGTATGGCCATTGTTGGTACCCTGAAGTCATAGGGAACCTTTCTTACAACTGTAGTAGTGACATAGGTTCAAACTTTCATCCCGCGTTCTACTTCGAAGGTACGTGTGAGAGGACCGTACAGGAAGAGTAACGCTGTGACGTTGCAGGTCTCCTGCGTGGTGGTCTTAGTCAAGATCGGCCGAGGGCTTTTTTGGTGGATGTTCACCCTTGAGGGTGAGTGGACTTTCCACTTGTGTCCCGCGGGACGAGAAAGCCGGGCTGGAAGGATTCGCGGGATGGGGCCCAGTCCTTGTCCTTTTTGCTCTGCCTAACCGAGTAACGGAGATATGGCAACAAACCTGGGCCTGCAGCGAGGACGGCGGGGGATGTGAAAGCGAAAGAATCCCCGTGGGAAACCGGGGAATCGCACCTAGCAAGAATTCATGAGCAAGGGACAGAGAAAAATAAAAGTCACCCTAGACAGAGAAAACGAAAGTCGTCCTAGACAGAGAAAACGAAAGTCGTCCTAGACAGAGAAAGTAAAAGTCGTCCTATCCATTGGTCTCTGAATAGTAATATAATATGAAAATAAAACATGTTTTGTTTCAGGAGTAGTTTTTAAGGCTTAATTTTAAGACAAATCAATGCCCCTAATAATGATAGGAATAGAACTTATGACGGTAGGGTCTCTTATAGAAATTACTGTTGATGTTATAATCTATTGCATTTTACCTGTTTATACACGCTAATACTCTACTTAATTGTTTGCTAATGTTCTAAACGAGTCATGATCTTACTGTACTTAACTCAATTTTGCCTTTTAAAACGAGAGAAGTAGATAAATTAATGTTTTGATTTAAACTGACTTGTTGATCTTAATTAATGTTTAACGTTAGTTTCACACTGGAATTATGCTGTTTAAATATAAGAATATGTTTGTATTTCAGATTTCCAACAAGGACATAGACCCTGCATGCTCTAGTTGTCTGTAAAGGTACTCTCTATATGTTATGTTTGTGTAATTTGTATAGGAATTCTTAGAAAACAGCTTAAATAATTCGGCCCCATTTCTATTGTAAACTAATGTTAGCTAGGATATGTCCAAGAGCTCCCGGAAAACTAGTCCATGCTTCGACTGAAATAAGAGATATTTCAGTTTTGGTTGGGAGGGATGTCGTATGACTTCCGCCATGCTGAAGCCAGAATCTGAAACTTGTAACAGATCTTGAGCGGAAACGGTTGGTCGAGGGCACGGATATTTTATTACAATGTTTGTAGAAAGTGCCAAGGAAATATATGACCGGAACCGAGAGATTTAGGACCTGGCATCGAGAAGGGCAAGAAAGGACAGGAAGTTAGCCATTTCCTAAACCACAAGAAAACATAAACTTGTGTTTCGTGCGCAGGAACCTGCCCAGGAGAAATGCCCAATAACTCCTCCCCGGAAGTAGGTGGGATTCCACTTTGAACCTGGCGCTGATTAGCTAGGACTAGATCTGACTGATTTCATTGGAGAATTGGATGTTAAGCCACGCCCTGCCCCTGGGGGTATTTAAAGAGCCACCCAGGGCAGAGACATTTAGTCAGAACCTTACCAGGGGCACGAATAGATCATAGATTGTGATAGTCATAGGGTGGGGGCATAGGGGCATTGAGGCGTCGGATGTGTTGTACTCTAGAATAAATATAAGTAAAGGAACTACTGCTTGTCCATTCTTACCTTGTACCCATCAGGTACTAATATTTATAAACCACGCTACCATAATAATTAAAGTAAATATACGTAGGAGGAAATTCCCTACGTCAGTAGTGACAAACGGTGAGATAACCCAATCATCTTACAAAGTGTGAGTTCAAGTGGAGGTCCAAAACCTCCACGTCAGGATAGGTCAAAGTAAAATACTTTGACATACTACGGAGTCAAAGTATTTTACTTTGACCCATCCAATCCCCCTTTCAGAGGTGGAATAAGGAGAATACTGCAATACAGTATATACAAGTTTTCCTTCTACACGAAGAAACAATAAAGAAACTGTACTTTAGGAAGAATATATAAAACAGGGGATTCCCAGTCCACTCTCTCTGCCTAAATAGATCTGATAATAACAAATAAAGTGGGAAGTATAATCTATTGGGACGTAGTTCCCTGTCCAATTGCAGATCACGAACGCAACATTGCTATGCTAAACATAAACAAGCCCAAACGGAAGCCTCTCTTCAAGACCTTCCGGTGTCTAAAAAATTAATCCCCTGATATCTTTTGTGAAGCATTAATCAACAACACAAATGTACTTAATGGTATTATAAAGACAGATAACGTCGATTTGCAGGTTGAGATTCAACAGGTCTTCCGTGAATGCTCAGATAGTTGTGCACCCATTGTAACAAGAAAAATAACCCTCCCCTCAGCCCCCTAGCTATCTAATGACATCAAAGAGGCAATGCAAATCAGAGCTCAAATACAAAAAGAGCTAAAAATGAATAGATTTGATATGACTCTCCGTGAACTTAACAATGCAGAAAAGAAACGTGTCAGTCTCTCATCAATGTAAGTAAAAAAGACTTTTACAAAAAACAATATAATGACTCTAGACATGATACAGCGGCAACATGGAAAGTGATAAGAAGCGTGATACCAAATGAAAAGAGTACCTCAGAAAGTTATGAAAGCATTACGGAGTTGAAAGACAAAGCGGAACACTTTAATAACTATTTTGCTAACGTTGGGAAGAATACATATGAGAAAACACAAGAAAACATCAACTCAGTGAATATGAGTAATTACTTAAATGTCAATTCTTCCAATGTAAACACAAGAGAGTACTTCAAGATAAATCCTTTCGATTGTGTTACCCTAATTCTTACCATAAAGAGACTAAGAAACTCTGGCTCTTATGGTCCAGATGGTATACATTTCAATTCATCAAAGATGTTCTACCTATGATTGTATCTTATATTCTAAGTCATATTTAGAATCAAATAGACTATTAGCTATAAACCTACATGGTTTCAGACTGAAACTCTCGACGGAAACTGCACTGCTCAAAGTTACGAATAGTATCTATAATTATATAGATATGAAAAAAATCTCTCTGCTTATATTATTAGACTTATCAAAAGCGTTCGACAGTGTAAACCATGAAATTCTTATACGTAAATGTACTAACCTAAATATTGATCCCAGCTGGTTTAGAGAGCATCTATCTAATCGCAAACAAACAAACAAACAAACAAACAAACAAACAAACAAACATTTATTTCCATTTTGTACAATGGTTATTCAACATTAATAGTAACTTATAAGTAGACATGTAATTAAACTAATAAATAAGAGGGTTAGACATATAGTTAAATTAAATGTAGCTTTCATAGAAAATAATAATGCTGTAATAAAAATGTTAACAATAATGTTAATAATAAAGTAGTAAGTATGCCACTAGATACAGGATCGTTATTATCGGCATCATTTCCATATTTGTTTCCTTACAATGAGAATAATTAGTTCTTAATGAGCAGCAACTATTTGTCCAAAAGAAAATTATAAAGTTTGCCTTTGAAAGCTGTGAAGGAGGATGCATTTTTAAGATGCTCTGGAATATTATTCCAGAGTGTTGGCCCTTTGATAGTGATCATCTTTGAACCTGCTTCTGTGTTTGTTCTGTGAATAAAGAGCTCACTGCTCTGTCTTGTGTTGGTTCCCCTTATATCCCTGACTGTTTTTAAATCAAATAGCCAGCTAGGATAATGATGGTCCAAAATTTTGAATACAAAAACATAAATAGCATAAGCGACCTTATTTTCTGCCCGCAGCCACCCAAGTTTATTGAGAGCTGGTGTGATGTGGTCATATTTTCTTATTCTTCCCAGGGCAACTCGAGCTGCAAAATTAATAAGCTTCTGTATTCTGTTTATCTGAGTCTTAGTGGTAGCTCCCCAAACAGTTGTGCAGTAATTAATGTGACTTAGGGCTAGAGATTCAACAACAGTTATTCGAGTGGTAGTCTCAAAATTGTCTTTTATACGTGATAAGTACATTAATGTTCCTGTAACCTTTTTGCATACTTTATCTATGTGGGAATCAAACAACATGTGGTTATCAAAGTGAATTCCTAGGTTTTTGACTGTTTTGCTAGGTGTGATTGTCGCAAAAATTAATTGTTGTGTTTTCTGGAATTTGTGCTATGTGAAACCTTGAACCAATAAATATGCATTGTGTTTTACTTTCGTTAATTAACAGCCCAATTTCTTGGAAATAAGTTTTAATTTTTGACAGAGTGTTTTCTGCTCTTAAAGTTAGCTCTGGGAGATTATTAATATCACCACTAAGGAGTAATTGAGTGTCATCTGCATATTGTACGACTAGACAGTCAGAAATGAAAGAAGATAGATCATTTACGTAAATGGAGAAGAGGATAGGACCAAGTACTGATCCCTGTGGAACACCAAATGATACATTTTTTGGCACAGAGATAATGTTGTTAAGACGTATGGACTGTTTACGATTAGATAGATACTCGCTAAACCAGCTTGGATCAGTATTTAAGTTAATACATTTACTTAAAAGAATTTCATGGTTTACACTGTCGAAGGCTTTTGATAAGTCCAATAATACAAGAGTAGATATTTTTTTCATATCTATATTATTATATATACTATTCGTAACTTTAAGCAGTGCAGTTTCCGTCGAAAGTTTCGGTCTGAAACCATGTTGGTTAATACTTAATAGTCTATTTGATTCTAAATATGACATAAGTTGGCATGCAACAATTTTTTCTAATATTTTAGAGAAAATGGGTAGCAGGGAAATGGGACGATAGTTTGTCACATCTTCTCTGTCCCCCTTTTTATGCAGAGGTATTACATGTGATATTTTCCAAGAGTCAGGAAACTTTTTAGTGACAATGGAAGTGTTCATAATAGTTAGAATATAGGATGCAATCATGGGTAGAGCGTCTTTGATGAACTGAAATGGTATACCATCTGAACCATAAGAGCCAGAGTTTCTTAGGCTCTTTATGGTAAGAATTAGGGTAGCACAATCGATAGGATTTATCTTGAAGTACTCTCTTGTGTTTACATTGGAAGAATTGTCATTTAAGCAATTACTCATATTCACTGAGTTGATGTTTTCTTGAGTTTTTTCATATGTATTTTTGCCAACGTTAGCAAACAGTCTATAACATCTTAACAACATTATCTCTGTGCCAAAAAATGTATCATTTGGTGTTCCACAGGGATCAGTACTTGGTCCTATCCTCTTCTCCATTTACGTAAATGATTTATCTTCTTTCATTTCTGACTGTCTAGTCGTACAATATGCAGATGACACTCAACTACTCCTTAGTGGTGATATTAATAATCCCCCAGAGCTAACCTTAAGAGCAGGAAACACTCTGTCAAAAATTAAAACCTATTTTCAAGAAATTGGGCTGTTAATTAACGAAAGTAAAACACAATGCATGTTTATTGGTTCAAGGTTCCATATAGCACAGATTCCAGAAGGCACAACAATTAATTTTTGTGGCAATATCACTACACCTAGCAAGCAGTCAAAAACCTAGGAATTCACTTTGATAACTACATGTTGTTTGATTCCAACAGAGATAAAATATGCAAAAAGGTTACAGGAACATTAATGTACTTATCACGTATAAAAGACAATTTTGAGACTACCACTCGAATAACTGTTGTTGAATCTCTAGCCCTAAGTCACATTAATTACTGCACAACTGTTTGGGGAGCTACCACTAAGACTCAGATAAACAGAATACAGAAGCTTATTAATTTTGCAGCTCGAGTTGTCCTGGGAGGAATTATATAATATGACCACATCACACCAGCTCTCAATAAACTTGGGTGGCTGCAGGCAAAAAAACAATGTCGCTTATGCTATTTATGTTTTTGTATACAAAATCTTGGACCATCGTTATCCTAGCTGGCTATATGATTTAAAAACAGTCAGGGATATAAGGGGAACCGACACAAGACAGAGCAGTGAGCTCTTTATTCAGAGAACAAACACAGAAGTAGGTTCAAAGATGATCACTATTAAAGGGCCAATCTCTGGAACAATATTCCAGAGCATCTTAAAAATGCATCCTCCTTCACAGCTTTCAAAGGCAAACTGTATAGTTTTCTTTTGGACATATACTTGCTGCTCACACATAAACTAAACTTAATGATTTAATACAATTTCCCTAAACACTAACTTCTCTGTATGTAAACTGATATCGACTTCTTTGTTCTCTAAGTTAAGAACTAATTATTCTCATTGTAAGGAAAATAAATATGGTGATGATGCCGATAATAACGATACTGCATTGAAAGTTATTATTACTACTTTATTATTAACATTATTTTTAGCATTTTATTACAGCATTATTGTGTTCTAGGAAATCTACATTTAATATAACTATGTATTACCCTCTTATTTATTAGTTCAATAACATGTCTACTTATAAGTCACTTTTAATCTTAGAAGAATAACCATTGTACAAAAATGGATATAAATATTTGTGTGTTTGTTCATGTACTCGACTTTTACAACACGCAGGAGAACAAGGAGAAGTATTCTTGCCCCCCCCCCCCATCCTCAAGGGGCACTTCTATTGATAGCTCTCGATTTCTGTTACTATTAGTTCCAGTTACGAGGGTGGAGAAAAGACTGGTGCTGGGAATTAAGGCTGCATACCCTTCCTAACGCCCTGCAGTGGGTTCGAGCACTTGTTTATCACCTCCTGAATCGGGTAATCAAACCAATACTTTATGGCGGTCCCAAAAAATCTAGTAAAATGATTTTCATCATTATTTTGTTATAAAGACCAGGGTTAAAATAAGAACCACTTCCTGCATGCTTGATATTCAATAATTTCTCTTGTAAAATGGAGATTCTACGAAAGATATACGAATTATAATAATAATAATAATAATAATAATAATAATAATAATAATAATAATAATAATAATAATAATAATAATAATAATAACAATAATAATAATAACAATAATAATAATAATAATAATAATAATAATAATAATAATAATAATAATAATAATAATAATAATAATAATAATGATAAAAATAATAATAATGTGAACTGAAACTCATGGGAGTAAGTAAACCCGTTCCAATGTTTTTGTAATATATATATATATATATATATATATATATATATATATATATATATATATATATATATATATATATATATATATATATATATATATATATATATATATATATATGTATATATATATATATATATATATATATATATATATATATATATATATATATATATATTGGAAAAGAATATTCTTTGATAAACATCTTGTTGAATATGATCGGTGTTTTTGCATTTGCAGTCTTCTTGCATATTGTTTTCTAAAGTTCTTACAATCACTTTGCATAATAGTTGGGTATATATCTCAGATTAACTTTATATATATATATATATATATATATATATATATATATATATATATATATATATATATATATATATATATATATATATATATATATATATATATATATATATATATATAGATGTTAAAATAAAAGCATTAAATTAACAAAGTTCATTCCTGCACCATCTACCAGTAATCTCTTAATATATACAGTATATATATATATATATATATATATATATATATATATATATATATATATATATATATATATATATATATATATATATATATATATATATAGTTTAGTTCCTGGGTTCAGTTTAGTTCCTGGGTTCAGTTTAGTTCCTGGGTTCATCCAGTGGCGATGAATGCACTCAGGGCGTTTGAATTGTAATTTGATCTAATGAACACAATTATATGTGAAAACATAAAGCATATTTTGCCCCTGACCGGAATTAGATCCTTGGGGCCATATGAAGTGTGCCACATCATACTTTAGACTAAATGCTCCCTATGATATTAGAAATTAAATTATATTCAAGAAAGAGCGTTTACGTATATGTAGTCTCCGTGGCAAAATGGTAGCGTCCGCGACTCTGAGGCGGCAGGTCGAGGGTTCGCGCCCCGTCACAGACTGAGGTTAGTAAGGGCATACACTCAGGGTAACGATTACATTTGCCAAAACAAGTCCTTCGCAAGAAGGCAACCATGCTAGCCCTTAGTAGAAAAGGGAGTTCGTGACGTAAAACCGAATCCAAAGAGCGTTTGCGTATATACTTGCATACTGTGATAAATGTGGAATCCTTTAATGCTGAAATATCGTTGTCAAAGATTCATAATAATTGGGTGAATTTGTAGACGATAAACATCCTGCCTCCCTACTCCGCCATCTTGAACCATAAAGCTAATCCCCAAAATTGTTATATTAAATTTATTGCGCATAATAGCGTCAGTCAAGTACAGATATAATGATTCGGATTTACGTCAGGAACTCCCTTTTCTACTAAGGGCTAGGACGGTTGCCTTCTTGCGAAGGACTTGTTTTGGTAGATGCAATCGTTACCCTGAGTGTATGCCCTTACTAACCTCAGTCCGTGACGGGGCGCGAACCCTCGATCTGCCGCCTCAGAGTCACGGACGTTACCTTTAAAAATTCACGGGAATGAATAGAATATCATAGGCACTTATTAAAATATTAATACTACATAATGTTGTAGTCACCGTGGCTCAAACGGTAGCGTCCGCGACTTTGTGACGACGTTGGCATTATAGTACTGCCTCTTGAGGTTCTACTGCTAAGCATTCCCACAGTGAGGATATTGCTATGAATCCGCAAGGACATTGGTTATTCAATCTACGCTATAAACGAAATTACGAGGTCTCCTTTAGAGAGAAAGAAGGGAAAGATGAGCTGCTAATTGATCTGCACTATATATACCTAATTATAAAAAAAATCTCTATGTATTAAAAATAATAAATAAATTCATGGAATTTAACTTTCGATATAGCTGCAAAATAGTTCCAGACATTCTTGAACAATAGAATAAATGGAATCAGAGGCCTTCTAAGCGAATTCTTGAAGAATCGTATATATATATATATATATATATATATATATATATATATATATATATATATATATATATATATATATATATATATATATATATATATATATATATATATATATATATATATATATATAATTGTGCTTATGGGAAGAGCCCTATGCTTGTAAACTCCCCGTCTCCAGGTCGGTTCCATCTTCTTACTCAATGATACTTACCATAATGGTCATTAAAATGAAGAAGAGTTAGCATTAACTACCTCCTCGCTTGGCGAATTCCAATAATCAAATACTCTTACATATTCTACAAAAGAAGGTTTGCTGACGAAGCTACAATCTATGTCCAGTTCTAGAGCCAACTATATCAAAAATATCGATCCCTATCCACTCTGTCATAACTATAAAGGAATTTTTTTTTTAAATCATCTCCATATCCCCCCTCATTCTTCTAGCTTCGAGTGTGGGTAAGTTTATTTAATTATCCCTTAATTCTGGCACCACTTTCGTGGCATGTCTTTGATTTTTTTTCCAGCTTTATTTATTTTGTTTATTTATTTTTCAAGTGTGGATTCATTCCAAAAGGGCATATTCAAGCTTTGGCCTCACATAGGCTATATATATAATCTCTGTATGTATGTGCTTGCAAATTAATTTAGAGGTACGTAATCAATCGCCTTACTTTTTATTACTATTACATAAGAAAGAGAAAGAGAGCTGCCATGGGCGTTGCTGAAAGGATAGGAGGGAAAAGAAGAAAGAAAGGAAAAAGAAAAAAAAGGAGAGGAGGCGTGGGTGGAGGCGGACCGGGGTGGCGATGAGGTTACGTGAGGCAATAGAACCTCATAAGGAGTTGGTCACGTGCATAACTTCCATCCCATCTGCCTTAGAAGTGCGCGCTCTTTCGACAGAAGCCCATAAGAGTCAAGGGCTCCGCTCTCCCTCCGTGAGGTTGACAGTAACTTCCCCGCGCATTCATTCTCTTCAAAGTAATCTAAAAATTCTCAGGTTACGAAGTTTAAGAGAGATGTATATCTCTTGTATATTACCTCTTTAATGGTTCTCATGTAAAAATATTTAACAGAATCCTGGATACATATGTATGATTGGTGTTTAGAAGACAAAAGCGCCATTCGTTCTTCGTGAAGGCAAACTCTAGGGGCCTTGAGAACGTGGCCCGAGGCCGTAAGAGGCCCAGAGGGTCTCTTCAAATGCGTATTTCCAGTCATTTTAACATCAAAAAGGTTGGAGAGAGAGAGAGAGAGAGAGAGAGAGAGAGAGAGAGAGAGAGCGTACTTTCTCTTTGAAGACAAGAAAATTAAATCCGTATATATATATATATATATATATATATATATATATATATATATATATATATATATATATATATATATATATATATATATATATATATATATATATATATATTGTCTGGTATTTTCTAAGCGATAATTACTAAAGATATTCGGCATCTATGAAAAATATTAATATTTTTTTTTCTTAAGCTAAGTAACAAAAGTGTTGGGTCATATGAGGAGCAGAATCAGAAACGCCTGAACACCACAACATATAATTTCCCGAATAATGAGTAAATTCACATGAAAAGCACTCTCTCCTTTCTCTTCTTAGCGACTAACGCACGACTGACCTACTGACGAAAAATGAATTCACAATTTGAATGCTTCGTCGATGAACAAATCATTTCTTATGAATAAATTTGTAGTTACGTTCATTTGAGCAGATAGTACGGGGCGCTGAGAACCACTATGAGAAACTTCAATATAAATGAAAAAGGAAAGATGGACATTTTACGATTTACAAAAAGCTTAATAATCACATTTCCATGCACGTGCATGTGAGTGTGGCGCTCACGGGCCGTTCTATAGAAGTAAAAAGAACTCTGGGTAGAACAGCCGCCAATAGCTCTCTCTCTCTCTCTCTCTCTCTCTCTGGTTGAGTGAGTTGCACGCTAGCTCGATAAATATTCCGGTTATTTTATGGCAAATGCAGTTTATATTATCTGCTTTGTATTCAGCAGAATGTCTTTTAAATGTCTTTATGACATATCTGTGTCGGTCATGATATTTTCATCTCTTTATACTAAAAGGTCAATAAATGAATTGCAGTATGAAAACATAACGTACCAGTAACGTTGACAAAAATAGAACAAAAAGTTATGTGATCTTCAATTGTTATTGTACATCATCAATATTTTTATATATTGTTCAGTTATGTAGTATAATCATTCGTATTTTTAGTGCAACATAGTAAATGATAATTATTTATTAATTTAGACCAGTGTAAGGAATAAAAAATATTACTTATATATTTATTTTATACACATGTTAAATATATATTTTTATATTTGTTAAAAAGTTTGAAGGAGACCTTTGGTATCTCTTCCAATCACGTTCATTTTTCTTCTTTTTCTTCTTCTTTCTCATCTTCTCCCCCACTTCTCCTACCCCCCCCCCCATTTTAGGTGGCAAAGCAGGTCTCGCGGCAAATATCTTGACTACGGTTGTTCAAAACCCCTCAATGGGCAGCAGCAATACATAAATCAAAGCATTCCTGATAATACGCGAAAGTATTTTCTAGTATTTCTAAGTATTACAGAGTTGTTCAGAGAATTTAACCATTCCATTAAACTCATCTTTACATCCACTGTATTATTAGGAATTAAAATTTTGGAATTTTGGTGGTTTTACATGTCTAACTAAAATGAAACCAAAGTACAGATGGGAAAATGGCGTTTGAGACCCTGATACAGGCAATTCACTGCACGTGACTCGGGTCCAGATACTTCAGAAATTTATTAACCAATACATTCCATGTTGAAATTTTCATATAAACGCTTTAGCTACATATAAAAGCAAAGCAAATTATGCCAATATATTTATCTCTTTTTTTCCTCTCATCGCAGAATGTTATAAATGAAAAGTAGTTTCACATTGATAAAATGGCAACATTATTCTAGCTGTTCCCCCGGCGGGGGTTGTTTTTCTTAATGTATATGCAGTGCTAAAGATCATATTTTCTTATATTTTATACTTCGCCTCTTAATATCTAACGCATAGTAATTTCTCTTTTATTTGCAAAGTATTAAAATTGTACTGCGCAATAAAATTAAAAAAATGTGAATACTTTAAATGTCCTTTAGATATTACAATAAATTCCTATGTGGCACCTTCTCTCTATATCGTTCGTACATGTGTCCTTATTTGTAGTGCATATCAGCTGACTTTGGGGGATAGAGAGGGGCGGGAACTTGCGTGTGCGTGCGTGCGTATATATAGACGCATCGTAGAAATATTGTCAAAATAATTACTAACAACATTACTTTCAAAGTGCCAAATAAAATTTAAAAAGTAGAAAAGAGAGAAAAACCTTTCAATAATTTTTTATTGAATTTTCCTTTTTCTACATAAATATTGTTCCTCAAAAGAAACCTATCCACTAAAAATATACTTACGGTTAATCTAGTTCCAGGGAACAGCGTTTACTCTATATTCATTCCTTTGAACTGTATATACATTTAGCAAAACATATCTCACCAAAGCTTACATTAAAAAGGAAAAACGAATAATTTCTGGCACTCTCTCTATTCTGTAAAGCCCAATCGCCATAAAGGTTACAACAATTCTTAAGAAATACTTTAGAGCACTTTAGTAAATTCGCCCTGAGTAGAAAGCCATGGGGTGGGTATATGAATAAAAAAGAACGCACTGCACACACACACACACGCATGCATACACAGCAGCACACAGCAGCCATCAATCACTGTCTACATCATCAGCCAGCAGGGTTCCATCTCAACAGCGGCAAACAACAGCAGACCATAAACAGCATGTGCTGCACAAGCTTTCTAAAGGTCTGGAGTCCACGAATGGCGGGCGAATACAAAGATCTTTCCCAAGGTTTAAAAAACATGCACTTCTAAATACTATACTCGTGTAAACTCTAATCTGTTTGAACAAGCTGCGATTAGCAAATAACAGACTTGTAAGATATTTACAGAACAAGCATGCATGTGCCTAATTTCTGTACAGAACCAATTTTTTTTTCTTTTCCTCGTCAACCTATTCGGTAACCAGCGTACAAAAATCATTTACATCCGTTCAAAACATTGTGTCATACATAGAATATCTTTTCTCTCGGTCGAAGATTTATTGATCTTAATTTGTCAGAGATGTTTTCATACCAACTACCCAGGTCTTATTTTATTTGTCATAGGAACATTTCTTTTTGTGCGTTTTTATTAGTCCCCATTTTTTTTTATGATTGTGACACCAGGACGGGTCAAAAAAAAAAATAAAAAAACAGCCCTCATCGGGCCTGGGCACGAAGAATACATAAAGACAAACAGGGATGGAGAGTGTAATGACTTGTCATATGTGAAGGGATTATAAAAGATGTGTGATGAATATCCAAGAATATTCAGTGTAGCTGTAGGCATAGAAAAAGAATGGTGGGGGGGGGTGTAGACACAGACGGGCTGGAGCTGGGGAATTAAGGCTGGATGTCCTTCCTATCGCCCAGCTGTGGGCTATAGCGCTGGTCCTTCACCTCCGAAGTCGAGCGTTCTATCACTACACTACGGCCGGCCCCTAAAATAACATATAATGATAAGAACATTTTAAAGTCCCATCTATAAAGGATATCAACATGCAAAAAGGGGGTTTACACGGTCAGACGGTTCGTCGAACACGGTTTGACTGACAAGTGTTTGAAGTGATGTTCGAACGTGTGAACGGGGTATTTGGTTGTTGAACACATTTGTCGAACGTGTTCGACAACCAAATACCCCGTTCACACGTTCGAACATCACTTCAAACACTAGTCTGTCGAACCGCGTTCGACGAGCCGATTGACCGTGCAAACCCCCCTTAAGTCATTGCAACTACTAAAATTCACTTTTCAAGCTCAGTTCAAACACAATGAAGATAAATACAGCAGACTTGAACTATTTACGCAGTCACTACTGTCTCATGTACTGGACATGATTGCTCTTTGCACCTATGGGAGCTTTAGTAGCATTTAAATTGGAAGTAATAGTTCCATTAACTTAGCAATGCAATGCAGAATGAAGTATTGAATATCAGTACTTCAATCAACTGAGACATATGAAATGATAAATGTGATTCATTATTAATTCACGCAAATTAAAAATTGCTATTAACTCAAACGAATAATAATACTTTAAGTAAAACGTATGATAATTCAAGCAGTCATTAACGCTTGAACTATTAAAATATTTTAATTCTAACACTATAAAGCTTGAAGTAATAAACAGCCACCCGGAGATTATCCGTGTTAAAAGAAAAAAAAATAGCAAAGTACAGTTTTCCAGCATCGAGTGGACTTGGTTTCCCCGGCTGAGAGTGAATTCATTCTCACGTCGGTGTTTCCACAGAGACAATGTTTACAAACAAAATTCCACGAGTCTCTTTAAATATGGCGGAGATGTAGAAGAGTCGTTTAAATGTCTTTGTTTTGGCGAGACGCTTAAATGCTTCTGTTTTGATCGGGAACTGATTGGCGAGACGAGACGTTTTAAATGCTGTTTATTTTGACCGCGATTCGATATGCGCGCCAAAAGTAGGGTTTGTTTATGATCCTACCTTTTGATACTATTATTATTATTATTATTTTTATTATTATTATTATTATTATTATTATTATTATTATTATTATTATTATTATTTTTATTATTATTATTATTATTATTATTATTATTATTATTATTATTATTATTATTTAGCATATTTATAGGTATGACTTCCGCTAATAACCTTTTATTAGAATTTTTTGGTGTAGAGGTAGCTGTTTTTGTGCCTAGTAGGCCTAAGGTATCAGCCGTAATAATTCTTAGTTCAAACATGATTCAAGCTGTGGCATGAACATAACTTTTTTCATTTAGAGTTAGCAGTTCTTGTCTGTTTTAATAGGCCTCACGGTTCAGCCATATCAATTATTAGCTCAAGCAATATTCAAGCTTTAACTTGAACAATTCACAATTTGGTTAGGTATATATATGCTTTGTAGTTCCGGTATTACGTCACGGACTCCCTATGCTACCAAGGGCTAGGACGGTTACCTTCTTGCGAAGGACGTGTCTTGGCAGATGTAGTCGTTACCATGCCCTTGCTAATCTCAGACCGTGACGGGGCGCAAACCCTTGACCGGACGCCTCAAAGTCGAGGACGCTACAGCTTGAGCCATAGTGACTACGTATGTATATGCTTTGTACTTACATTATATGCTTTTTACTTACACAGTTACAGGCCTAAATTTTCATTAGCATCACGTCCTAGATCAATTATAGTCGCATAAGTTCTTTCCTGCTCTTGCAATATTTCCAATAGTTCATATAATATATCCCTATTCCTCTTCATTTTTTCATGTGTTTAGTTCTACCATCGTCTCGTGTGATGTGTGTAATTTGCTAATTCTTACAACAACGTTGTTAAATTGATTTGGAATGTGAGTCTATACTCTTTATTATATTACAGTAATTATTATTATTATTATTATTATTATTATTATTATTATTATTATTATTATTATTATTATTATTATTATTATTATTATTATTATTATTATTATTATTATTATTGAATCATATGAAAACACAGAACGCAACATGCAGTACGTTATATGATAGATTTTGCTTATTTGTAAAAATTTTATCTTAATATTGATGATATTCCTTGAAATGTATTTTCGAGCTTTGTGACTGTTCTAAATACTACTGTCTGTAATTACACAGACGATGTGGTATTGCTAACATGTTTTTATTTAAAACTGAGAGAATGATTTCTTAAGGCCGCTTTCACACTAAAGTGGCATGTAGCTCATGGCATGCCAGTTGAAAACCAACTTCCGGAAATATATGAAACCTTTCACACAGAAGTGTCGTGGCCCGTCGCATGTGCCACGTGCAACTTGAGTCGCAAGTCGCACGTGGCACATGGGACGTGTCCCGCCACTTCTGTATGAAATTATTCATATATTTCCGGATGTTCATTTTTAACTGGCGTTCCACGTGGCATGCCACGTACGACGTGCCACTTTGGTGTGAAAGCAGCCTGATAACTTTGAAAATATTCTCGCAAGAGTAAATCTTATTACAGACCCCCTATAAAGCACTTAAGTTTTGGTAATATATTTCTAAATATAATACCGGATTGAACTATTTACTCTGAAGATAGCTTTGCATAAGCTAGAACTTGGCATAAAGCTGAGTTTGATGACCCTAGAAGTGGAGTTAAATATTTTTATATTTCTTGCTACTGAAGTCTCTATGTACAAGAGGAGTGTATACTAGTGTGTTTGTGTGTGTGTGTATGTGTGTGTGATTACCTAATTGTGATTACCTAATTGTGTTTACGGGAAAGAGCCCAAAGCTCGTATCTTCCCGTCTCCTGATCGGTTCCATTTTATACTTAGTGATACTTATCATACCTGTCCTTAAAACTATGGATTGAGATAGCATTAACTACCTTCTCGCTTAGCCAATTCCAATTATCAACTACTCTTACACTGAAAAAGTATTTCCTTACATCCTGCAAAGAAGTTTTCTTACGAAGCTTCAAACTATGACCTCTAGTTCTAGAGCCAGCCATATCAAAATATCGATCCCTATCCACTCTATCATAACCATGAAGGAATTTAAAGACTGTCACCATATCCCCCCTCACTCTTCTAGCTTCGAGTGATGGTAAGTCTAATTCCCTCAGCCTCTCATCATAATTGAGATTGCGTATTTCTGGCACCAGTTTCGTGGCATGTCTTTGAACTTTTTCAAGCTTAGCTATGTGCTTTTTCAAGCGCGGATTTCAAAAGGGGGCTGCATATTCGAGTTTTGGCCTCACATAGGTTACATAAATATTTCTGAACATTTCCTTGTCCATGTGCCTGAAGGCTACCCTTACATTTGATAAGAATGCATATGCTGCCCTTACTATGCCATTTATATGTATTTCTGGAGACAAATCTGCCAGTATGTTTACTCCTAGATCTCTCTCATTTTCCGTCTCTTGAAGTTGTACTCCAGCCACCGAGTAGTCAAGCTTGGGCCTTCTTGCACTTGTACCCATTCTCATTACCTTACATTTTGAAGTATTGAATTTCATTAGCCACTTTTCTGACCACTCATGCAGATTATTTAGATCCTCTTGAAGTTCTCTACCATTGTTCTCGTTTTTTACTTTCTTCACAATCTTTGCATCATCTGCAAACATATTCATGGATGAATTTACAGACTCTGGTAGGTCATTTACATATACAAGGAACAAAAGTGGCCCTAAAACTGAACCCTGTGGAACTCCACTACTAACTGTTCTCCAATCAGACACTGAGTGTCTTACTCTAACCCTCTGTTCCCTTCCTTCTAAGTAAGTTTTTATCCATTCTAAAACATTTCCACCTATTCTAGCCATTGATTGCAGCTTCCTAATAAGTCTCCCATGTGGAACAGTGTCAAACGCTTTCTGGAAGTCTAGGAATATGCAATCTGCCCAGCCCTCTCTTTCATGTAAGATTCGGCTTACCTCATCATAAAATTCTAATAAGTTTGTTACTGTTGATCTACCTTCTCTGAAGCCATGTTGCCTCACTGACAAAAAGTTGAAGGATTCCAAGTGAAGAGAGATATGTTTCCTTAGTAGTTTCTCCATAACTTTGCAAACTATGCTGGTCAAGGAAACTGGTCTATAGTTCAGAGCCGTATCCCTCCTTCCCTTTTTGAAGATAGGTATCACATTTGCTTGTTTCCAGCATCTTGCAATCTCCCCTGACTCCAGTGAATTTTTAAATATGATACTTAGTGCCACTGATATTGAGTTTGCGCATTTTTTAAGCACATGAGGGGATATGTCATCAGGACCTGTAGCTTTATGAACATCTAAATCCATCAGCGCTTTGCATACCTCTGTGGCTGTAAGGTTGATGTTCTCTAATACCGGCCCTTGAGCTTCTATCACTGCAATCTGAGGGGGTGGGGTATTTTCTACTGTAAATACTGACTGAAGCTCCTTGCTCAATTCTTTGCAGATCTCTTCATCCGTCTCAGTGATGCTTCCATCTGCTCTCTTTAACCTTAAAACCTGTTCTTTTACCTTCAGTTTTCCTCTGATAAAGCTGTGGAAAAGCTTGGGATTTTCTTTAGCCTTCCTGGTGATGTCCCTCTCATAGTCTCTCTCTGCCTCTCTCCTTTTACTTAGGTAGTCATTTCTTGCTCTTTTGTAGGTTTGCCAGGCATTTATGTTTTTTCTCCTTCTATACCTTTTCCAGCATTCGTCTCTCCACTCCTTAGCTCTTTTACACCCATTATCGAACCATTTCTCTCTGGCATGAATTACACCTACTTTGGTGACAGGTATGCAGCAATCTACTATCTTCCCATATTTCTCACAAAAGATGTCATACATTTCTTGTACAGATTTGTTGTAAAATAAGGTTCTCCAGTCAGTAACTGTAAAAAGCTCATTCATTTTGATGTAATCTCCTTTCGGATAGTTCTTCCTCATGTCCTCAGTGCCTCTACTCTCAGGAAGAATATCTTCAATGATATACTCCATCAACAACACACAGTGGTAACTCTTTCCAATTGGTGGTTCATACTCAATTTTTTCAATATCCAACACATTATCTGTGAACACTAGATCAAGTGTGTGTGTGTGTGTGTGTGTGTGTGTGTGTGTGTGTGTGTGTGTGTGTGTGTGTGTGTGTGTGTGTGCGTGTGTGTGTGTGTGTGTGTGTGTGTGTGTGTGTGTGTGTGTGTGTGCCAATAAAAAAGGAAACTATTTAAAATAATTGCGTATGAGTTTAATCATAAATGTATCTGTATTATACATAAATATAATCTCTGATATAACTGGAGACTTCCTCCTTTAATTAAGTGATTAGTAATATTTGCACTTTAAAGTTAATTTTTATTATTTATAACACTTATATGTATCTTAATTTTTATCATGTCAGAAGGACCAGTAAATCTAAATTTCTGCTAGTCTCGACTCTCTGAGAGATGTTTTATAAATAAAAAACATTACTAAGCAATATGAAGTGTAAGTCCATCATTAACTTCTTCAGTTACTGTGAGAAATAGATCGGTTAAATCTATGAGTAATCGTAATATACGAGGAATAGAACTGCCCAGGATAGTTCTGTGTTAAGTCTTCTTCCAGTTACGGTTCTTTTTCTATGCCTACATCAATACCGAATATTCCTGGATTTTCTTTACACACCTCTTACTATGCCTTCATATCTGACAAGTCACAACACTCCCCATTTACTCTATGTTCTCTTGTAGCCTAGGTCCGATGAGGGCAGATTTTTTTTTATTTTTTATTTTTTTGCCCGTCCTGGTGTCTTGATCATAAAAAAAAAAATATTGTGATTAGCAGCCTCCACGTGGCTCTACATCACACACTTTATCTGAAGCTAATCACGTAAGAATATTTCCTGTTTGTACTACTTTAATTCTTTACATGTTTAGCACGCATTTGCTGCTTATATATGATACATATATACGCATATATGAATACATGATAGCTTGTAAAAAAGGAGTAAAAAGAAAGGTAGCATGTAAATGGAGACGTCAAAGGAAAACAAGAGCTCGTAATTAACATTACTTAATTATGAAGTCACTTACTCTTAACATTCTCATGAAGAGAAGAACAGAATATAATATTGGACAACATTTCCTTATTTATGTATAGGCGCTTGATGCGTATACATATACCTGAGAGATGGTGGAAGATACATTTTGGAATATATTATGTTGGTGAAATTTTCATATATATTCCTTGCTTTATTGCGTAGTTTATCGCAAGATCAACTTATTATGCAGTTTCTACGAAGTTCAGCATAGATTGAGACAGCGCTGTCTTAATGGTCAACATGAGTTATTTGAAGACCACCAACAAGCTTCTCTGAGTAAGTTTGGCATAATAATTTTCATTACAATTCACAACTCGGAGTGACTTTTACTAGCAGCCTTCATATCTGCTAAAGGAAAGGTACTCGTTGGGTTCACTTGACTGTTCGTTAAGGATTCTTTTCTAGAATTGTAATACTTGACGTCGGTAGTACCGATGGTGACACTCCTCTTTAGGGGATGCCGGGGAGCTTTATGTCCTTTCCAAAAACCGTGTTTTTGTAGCGATCGTTTGCGGATCCTTCCTGAAGATGGGTCCTGCCTCAATGGCTTCTGACAACTCTGTACCTGATGGTCCTCTTCTTGTCGTTCATGAGAGTTGATGGTAGTAGTTGTCTGCGCCTTAGCGCGCTCCTTTTCAGTATGTTGCTCCCCTGGTTTACTGACTTGGACAACGGAGACTCTTCGCGTCTGAAGTGAATCCAGCGATGACAGCCTCCTCGCTAACAGATAATCCTCGTGGAGAAGTGGTTTTTCGTGGGAATGAATCGAATCGTCGTCGTCATCCTTCGCACCCGGGTCATTAAACCGTGAAGCAATTTTGCTGAAGACGAGGCTTTTCATGAGTTTTCCTGGTTGGTCGAACAATATTTGAGTGACATTCAGAAATATTGAAAATATCAGTAAGATCAGGATCAAATGGGAAGTATCGGAACAGTAGTTCTCGAACCTCGTTACATTTTGAGTGCAAGGAATACCTGGCTCTGTTACAGTAGATTGTGGAATTATTGTGGATTGTACTTTTATGGCAACTTTCCCTGTGAATTCTCCAAAGACAAGATGAGCTCCATTCCCAAGAATGATTTCTTTATTCAGTGAATCTTCTTTTGGAAACTTTATTTTCTCAATTATATTTCCTTTAGTGCCAAGGACTATACCATTTTCGGACAAGTCTCCGATGCTACAGTTGTGGAAGTTCAAAGTGGAATTTCCACTTAGTCTAAGATTTTCAAGCCTTTCAATACTTGCATTTTGTAATTTTAACTGCAGTTTCTTGCTTTCCGTCACCGTTCTCAGATACTGTATCTTGGTGTCACTCAAGGATGCAGTGATAACATTCTCTCCAAGACTAACCGTTGCAAATATTGCATTTGAAGCATGAATTGTGGTCATTCCTGCTGGAAGCTGATCAAGAGAAACATTCAGGAGCCTCACAACCATCTCTTGACATGGAGGAGCAGGGGGGTCTACATTAGTTAAGATGCTTCCAATATGGTGAAGAATAAGCTTTGAACAGCATACCCTGTCAAGCTTTAATCGATGGACGTTCTGTATGAAGAGTTCTTCTAAAGAACCTCTCGTATGAGGCAAGGCTGGAACGTGAACAGTCTGTAGATGAAATACAAGATTTAGAGATATTTTTCTGGAACGAAAATATAAAATATGAAAGAATGACTAGCCCTGCCTATCCCAGAGCTTCTTATATCATTGATATATAAATATTATATTAATATTTTTCTGTATGTCTACATTTTTATTAATATTGAGGAGAATGTTTAGGCCATACCTCTCCATTCCAGTGGAAATCACATGTGAGCACTCTGTTAGTGAATTGGCAGTACGGAGATTCTTCGTTCACCTCAAAATGGAGTTGCATATTTGCATTTATCTCTGCTGCATAGTCTCTGGGCATCAGCGTTCCACTGCCGCTCTCAGCATCACTTTGGTTGCTTAGGATGGCCACAGCAGTTTCAGGAGGAATCACGTGACTTTTGCCCATGTTGATGATGGTAACTGACAGGTTAATGATCAGGAAGAAAGCTGCCGGTTGGGACATCATGGTTATGTCTGCAAACTATATAAAAATATTGAGTATGTCAAAAGAAATATTTTGATTTAATTGCAATATTGCTAAAAAAAAAATGCGCTTTGTAATAACTAACTCCTCATATATATAACGCAAAAAAAAAAAAACTTTCTTCGATTCTTCATAACCGGCAAAGAAAGTGATTGACTAAATAAAAAAAGGTGTGTATTATGCAGGGATGAACATCTTAGTATATATGCTAAGAGTACTTATTTTGCATATTTCATTCCCCAGCTCAAACCTGTCTGTGTGTACCTCCATCCGAATGGGGATCAATAGTGCCACATAAAACGGCCAATAATTCAAAACCCTAACTAATTATGTTTGAGAGAACCAGGTTTATTATGTTCATCTTGTTTTATGTACATAATAGTACATACTAGATTACTCATTTTTCGCCACTTCTATTTTTTTTTTTTAATGATTGTGACACCAGGACGGGCCAAAAAAAAATATATATATATAGAATAAAACAGCCCTCATCGGGCCTGGGCACGAAGAATACATAAAGAGAAACAGAGATGGAGAGTGTAATGACTTGTCAGATGTGAAGGGATAAAAGATGTGTGATGAATATCCAAGAATATTCAGTGTAGCTGTAGGCATAGAAAAAGAACCGTAACTGAAGGAAGACTTAACATCAAACTGTCCTGGACAGACCTATTTAAGTTCAAAAAACTTTACTATTCAAGGGAAGTACTACGCTAACTCCAGGTTTGTACTACTGCGAAGAAGGTGAAAAATGGTCATGAAGATCCAAATAGACTTATGAAAACTTGTTCTATTTCTTAAATGAAAATCAATACCTTAGCCTTTAGTAAAAAAATAATAACTAACTTTATTCTCATAATATAGAAATCAAAGCAAAGTTGTTGTGCTGGAAAGGGGTAATTCGGGGTTTCCCAAAAATATAGACTGAAAAAAAAAAAAAAATCAGTCCAAGAAGTGGTGTATCTGTGAACACCAAAGAGAATCATGAGTTAATCTGGTATATGGTATGAGGATCATCTATTCTCTCTTCGTAATAAAAACACATACAAAAATATTGGATGTTGCCCAACTTGATTATGCAATGATTAGAAATACATGCTAATAAGCAGTTCATTATTCATACCGAAACAAGACAAAAAAAAAAAAAAGAGAATTATTGTAAGAAGATAAATATATTCTTCTTACTTATCTATGACTACTATGCTTACTATTCTAGAATAAGTTACGTCATTGGTAGTATTTTGAATGCGAGAAACGCTATAATTAAGTCAATATGCTTCACTCATCTAAATACAGATGAGGTACTATAAGTATTTCTCAATTCACAGCCTCATTTTCATCGCCTAATCATGTGAGGTCAAATGAAGATGTAGTTAGACACGTTCATATGCACTCAGGGTAACGATTACATCTGCCAAAACAAGTTCTTCGCAAGAAGGCAGCTGCCCTAGCCCTTGGTAGAAAAGGGAGTCCGTGACGTAAAACCGGAACAAACAAAAACAACAACATATTTACACATTAACAAAACTCTGGCTGTATATAGATAGGACGGCCAAAATAATGACCATTTTAAGTTGCTTCTATCTGGTTTTCTTCATAATTACTTATTACTGATTTATCAGTTTCTTCATTCGTATCCTTTAAATATACTAAGCAATAATTACTGAAATAATAAGGAAGAAAACATCAGTAAATGAAAAACTATAAAAAAAATAAAAATGAATATAGGACATAACTAAAAAGAACAGAGTCTTTCATTAACTGCATCCTGTACATGTATCCCTAACTCTGAAAAGACTCGTATATGGCACCCAAGACATGGCACTATTTTGATTCCTCTTCACTTGTAGTGCCACCAAACAAACACTGAAAGGCAACATTATTTAAACTCAGTAGACTTAAAGCTACTGTTAGCCTCCATTTTATTTTGTATGTCACATTCACCATACATGTGACAAACTAATTCCTAGCACAGCGAGGGTAAGGAGTATGTGGGTATACACAGGAACTAAATAATTGAAACACTTGTTGCTAAACCATCTAAATGGACTTGATGTCAGTTGTGAAGAACCTTGACGATCCATAATTAAAGCCCCTACAATATACTTACTGTATGTAAATATATATATATATATATATATATATATATATATATATATATATATATATATATATATATATATATATATATATATATATACATATACTTACATAATATATATATATATATATATATATATATATATATATATATATATATATATATATATATATATATATATATATATATATATTATACACACATATACTTATATAATATATATATATATATATATATATATATATATATATATATATATATATATATATATATACACACACACACATATATATATATATATATATATATATATATATATATATATATATATATATATATATATATATATATATATATATATATATATATATATATATATATATATATCCAAACACTCATACACATATCCACGCACAAGAGTTAGATTCTTCCTTATAAGAAGGATGGCCAAGCCATTGCAAAAAACCTTCACTCTCTACGGGAGGATAATACAATGGAGTAGATTCCCTTGTCCATCGCTCCTCCCCTATTTAGAGGACTTTACCAACACACACGGGAAGACGGAAGAGGAATTCTTGCCCCCCCCCCACGTCAAGGGAAGAAGGAAAAAAAAATGTAGAGTGAATGATATTTGTAAATATATATATATATATATATATATATATATATATATATATATATATATATATATATATATATATATATATATATATATATATATATATATATATATATATGAGTTAATTTTGTTTAATGAACACCAACTTAAGGCCGTGTCAGATAGGGATAAATTTACTATTGAGAGAGAGAGAGAGAGAGAGAGAGAGAGAGAGAGAGAGAGAGAGAGAGAGAGAGAGAGAGAGAGAGAGAGAGAGAGAGAGAGAGAGAGAGAGATGAAACTTTGTGACCAGGCAATAATCTATAAATATCTATTCAAACTTCTGTTTTCATTATTTTTAGAATAATATATTTACATTCATAAACACAGTTCAAATTCTTTTCCTTCTACATGCGAACTACTCGCAGGTTGATGTGCTGTTCAAGCCAGTTTTGACTATGCAAAATCTCCACACTTCACACTATAAGTTCAGTGCTGTGCTTAATATTCAGTTAAAAAAATTATAATGTTCGTGTTACATCCTTTAATTAAGATACTAAGAATTAAGTATTTATACATTCTCTCATTTACTTAAGTAAGAGTAAGGCTCTAGTAAATACTGTCATTTATTCCCTTCATGTAAATGCGATTATTTTTGCTTCTGGTTGAAATTTAACTCAGATCATTATATATCTGGCTATAGGCAGCTACGCCTTACCAAAGACGCTCATGCGATGGCTTCTGATTAGCCCGAAGCTGAGCGTTGCATCATTACCCATTCATATCACAAACGACCAGTTTGTTGCGGTCTGGATGTTGTTAAGGCGATTTTTGAGTCTTAACTAGTGATATACATCGCTGTGTGTGCATATATATATATATATATATATATATATATATATATATATATATATATATATATATATATATATATATATATATGATCAAATAACCACAATGACATCAGTGAAAATATGTGCCTTGGCACACTGATTATTCGTCCTGAGGTCGAATCCTGGTCAGTGGAAAATATGCTTCATATATATATATATATATATATATATATATATATATATATATATATATATATATATATATATATATATATATATATATATATATATATATATATATATATATATATATATATATATATATATATATATATATATATATATATATCAGACAAGCACGCTACCATATGTGAAAACATGAATAATATTTACCTCGAGCGGGACTTGAATCTAGGGCACATAATTACTGTTCCAAGGCGCTACCAACTACACTATAGAAGATCTAAAAGGGAAACAAACCTTACAGCTATATCTGCTATGCTAGGAATGAACGCATTCTATCTGAATGCCACTATGTTAATATTACAGTTTTCCTCAACCTCACTCGTGGCTTCGTGTGTGTGTGTGTGTTTTTTTTTTTGAAGAGTGTGACACCGGGACAGGCAGAAACTGCCCTCATCAACAAATGCCAGGACACGAGAAAATACCAAGACGAAGGAAAAGAAAAAGGTTAAGGGCAAGGCAGAGATGAGGTAATGTCTCACAAAGGAAAACGACAAACTGAAAAAACAGTCAAAGTACGGAGTACCCAGAGATATCTCTATCTCATTTGGCACTAACAATAATCAAATAAGCACATTACCATATGTGAAAACATGAATAATTTTTACCCCGACCTGGGCTTTAATTTAGCACACAATTACTGTGCCAAGGCGATACCAACTACACCACAGGAGGTCTAGTTGGGAAACACACCTTACAGCTATATCTGCGATACTAGGAATGAATGCATTCAATCTGAATGCAACTCTCTTCATATTTCAGTTTCCCCCAACCTCACTCGTGGCTTCGTTTTCGAATTTAAGTCAAATCTCAATCTCATTTTTAATCAACAATAATTAAATAAGCACATCACCATATGTGAAAACATGAATAATTTTTATCCCGACTGGGATTTGAACCTTGGGAACATAATTACTGTGCCGAGGCGCTACCAACCACACCACAGAAGGCTTAAGCGGGAGGCAAAGCTTACAGCTATATCTGCTATACTAGGAATGAACGTATTCTATTTGAATGCCACTCTGTTCATATTGCATTTTCCCCCAACCTCACTTGTGGTTTCCTTTTCGCATTTAATTCAAATCTCAATCTCATTTGGGACCTACAATAATAATAATATTAATAATAATAATAATAACAATATATATATATATATATATATATATATATATATATATATATATATATATATATATATATATATATACATATATATATATATATATATATATATATATATATATATATATATATATATATATATATATATATATATATATATATATATATGTATATAATAAACCTTGTGATCATCCGTTAAAGAGCACGTCAAAACGTGGAAGATAATATATATCTTTAATTGTTCCTGGGTATTGTCCATGGAACGCTGAGACCGATCAGACGTGATGCTATTGTCTGAACGCTTATTTTTGCTTCGCCATTATTTACAAACAGAGGGATGTCTTTCTGTCACATTTGACGATGTTATTCGATTTTATCATAGTGCGTTTTATGTCTCCGTGTGTATAACTGAAGCAAGGAAAGGGGATCTTGTAAAGAATAGTAACCCCCGGGTGTTCTGGGATTGTCTATATTACTAGGCATGTTCCTATCCTAACCTTACCTAACAAGCCTAACGTAGCATAACTTAACCTAACCTAACCCGGCCTATGAGGTTATTCAACTTTACTGAGGGTTCATGGGGTTACTGATCTTAACAAGATTCCGATAATGTGATGATTTGAACGTTTTATATTTTCGCGTTTCTCACCTGGTCAGTATAAGTAGATGTCCTCTGTTTATTTTGTTTTTAAATAGATAATCTAATCATGCATGATATGTTCCTTTATTGATAGAGTCCAAAGTAAGTAGATTAATTGCACATACATAAAGAATAACATAAATATTTTATTAAATATTTTGTTGATTAGCCAATAAGTAAATAAATAACTGAAATAGGTAAATAAATATAGGAATAAATAGATTGATTGATGAATATATAAACAAATATAAGTAAATAAACAATGAA
>JAXCGZ010011468.1:52500-65000 GCA_037179515.1 Halocaridina rubra
TTTAATAAATGATATGGAATTTTTCCATTCTTGAAAAATTCTTATAGTCTCTTAACTTCCTCTTCCTGGAGTATTGCAGCGTTTAATAAATGCTATGGAATTTTTCTATTCTTGAAAAATTCTTCTAGTCTCTTAACTTCCTCTTCCTGGAGTATTGCATCGCTTAATAAATGCTGTGGAATTTTTCCATTCTTGAAAAATTCTTCTAGTCTCTTAACTTCCTCTTCCTGGAGTATTGCAGCGCTTAATAAATGCTATGGAATTTTTCCATTCTGGAACTTATCTACTCGGCTTCCTCTATGGATTATCACCTTTGATGTGATGAAGAATCTTGTGTGTTTTTATATTAAGTGTGACACCGGGACAGGCAATGAAAATTATCCTCGTCGGGCCTGGGTACCAAGAAAATGTAGAGGAATGGAGAAGTGAGATGTGGAATGCCATGAATTGTCAGATTTGAAGAGATAAATGTGTAATGAATATGCTAGAGTATTCTGTGTTGCTGTAGGCATAGGAAAAGAACAGTAACTGAAGAAAGACTTGCACCAAGCTGTTCTGTCCAATCCTATTTAATCCAAAAGACATTCATCTGTTTGACCCTATGATTCCTAGGGCAAATCCGTGGGCAGCATAAACTTCAGCAGGGTCACCCATGCCGGTAAGGACAAGGATAAGGGTCCAGATGAAGAATGATCCAAGCCTCAAGTCCTCAACGATGGACCAGTTGGATGAACTTGCTCCTTAGGCCTCTTTCACACCAAAGTGGCACGTCGCACGTGGCATGCCACGTGGCACGCCAGTTGAAAACGAACACTCGGAAATATATGAAATCTTTCTCACAGAAGTGGCGTGACACGTCCCATGTGCCACGCCACTTCTGTGTGAAAGGTTTCATATATTTCCGAGTGTTCGTTTTCAACTGGCGTGCCATGTGGCATGCCACGTGCGACGTGCCACTTTGGTGTGAAAGCGGCCTTACTCAACGTCTCTGAAGGTGGATGAAGGATGCAGAACATCCCTAGGTTCCAATCGTCTTGGTTCCCTTATCAACGAGAGTAATTTGATTGAGTTGTGAAGTGTCGAGTGTTTTTTTTTTTTTTTTTTTTTTTTGAATGCAGTATCAAGTACACTTTCAACAAGCACACGTCCTGGCCTCATAGCTCTGTAGGCCAGCAAAAGTCCATAGATATTGGAACAAAGATCATCTATCCTCGACCTCAAGGGATATCCACCACGATCATCTATTGTACATCGCTTGCTTTTAGGGATTTTATTATGATGACGCTTACTTAAAGTAAATATTATTGTCTATATCACAATGGAAAATGAATAAGGGATGAATTAAGTTGATGTGCTAATATTACATACTTATAAAAGGCTTTAATTTGGTTCAGTGTATTGCATTACATTTATAAATAAATGTTTTTTTTTTTTAAGAGTGTGACACCGGGACAGGCAAAAACTGCCCTCATCAATATAGGCCCGGCCACGAGAAAATACCAAGACGAAGGAAAAGAAAAAGGTTAAGGGCATGGCAAAGATGAGGTAATGTTGCACAAAGGAAAACGACAGACAGAAAAAAACAGTCAAAGTACAGAGGACCCAAAGATATGGAGGACTAGGCTCTGAGATGACGATAGATCTGCTTTTTGAAGGATGAAAGGTCATAAGAATTAGGAAAAACAGAAGGAGGAAGAGAGTTCCAGAGTCTGGAGGTAGATGGGAAGAAGCAGTCGCTGCACCGACCAATCTGCGAGCTACAAATCTCCACACAGTACCTGTGAGATGAGGCCGCTTGGCGAGTGTTACACGGCCTCGGCAGTGGAGGAGGGATGCAACTCGCCAATTCATCAGAGCAGCGATGGAAGTATTAGCGATAGAAAAGCGAAAGGGAAGATACCTTATGGCGAAGAGAGAGAGAATCTAGGTTAGAAGTAAGAGAAGGATCATTAATGAGTCTGACTGCCTTAGATTCAACCCTATCAAGAAGATAAGTAAAGGAAGAAGCACCCGAGATGTGTGAGCAGTATTCTAAGCAGGGGCGGATAAGACCTTTGTAAATTTTAAGTAACTGCAATGAGGAAAAGCAATGACGGAAACGAAACAAAACCCCCAATTTTTTAGATGAAGATTTAGAAATTTGGATTATGTGATTCCTCCAAGACAAGTTAGAGGCTATATGGATTCCTAATATATTGATAGAGTTAAGAGGGTAAATTTCATTAGTTTCGAAGACAATAGGGTTATCATGAGGAAAAGAAGATAAAGAGATAGTCAGAAACTGTGTCTTGGAGGCATTGAATTTAACTAAATTTTGAGTGCCCCATTCAGATACTCTCTGCAAATTGGAGTTAAGAGTAGAAGAAAGAGTGATACGAGATTGATTACGAGTAACAGATGAAGGTTGTGAAGAAAAGGCAGAGGAAAAGTGAATGGTAGAATCATCAGCAAAGGCATGAAGAAGAGAGGAAGATGGGGATTGTAGAAGATCATTGATGAAGAGAAGGAAGAGAGTAGGTGAAAGAACAGAGCCCTGTGGAACACCACTTGTAACAGAGAAAGGGCTAGATGTCGCGCCATTAACAACTACAGATATAGAACGGTCAGTAAGAAAACTGGAAATCAGAGAACAGAAAGAAGGGGTAAAGCCATAGGCAGGGAGTTTGGCCAACAGAGCCTTGTGCCAGACTCTGTCAAAAGCCTTAGAGATATCAGGGGTGATGACCAAGGATTCCCCATAGTTCCTCAGAGAAGATGACCATACATGAATAAGATAGGGCAGGAGATCAGCAGTGGATCTTGCCTTGTGGAAGCCGTACTGGTGATTGGAGATAAGTGAGTTGGATTCAAGGCGTTTCAAGAAGTGAGCATTGAGCAAAGTTTCGAAAACTTAGAAATAGAAGAGGTTAGGGCAATAGGTCGGTAGTTAGAAGGAAAAGAGCGGTCACCCTTCTTAGGAACAGGTTGAACTAGAGCATGCTTCCAAGATGAAGGATAGATACTGGTTGACAGAATGAGGCAAAAAAGACGAAAAAGCACGGGAGCCAGTTCATCTGCAAACTCCTTAAGGAACCTTGCAGGGATACCATCGGGACCAGATGCCTTGTTCGTCTTTAGCGAGCGAAGAACCTTATGAACTTTGCGTGAAGAAAGGATAAGGGAGGGCATAGGGTTAGAGAGGGGAAAAGACTGAGGAACAGGTGCACTGGAATCGTTGATAGAAGAGTTGGCAGAAAATTGAGAGCCAAATAGAGTGGTTTTGTCATTGGGAGAGCAAGCTATAGAACCATCAGAACGAATGAGAGGGGGAAAGCTTGAGTTACAGAAGGTTTTGGAGAGGTTTTTGGCTAAGGACCAGAAGCATTTGTCAGTGGGAGAGGAGTTAAGGTCATCAACTTTCTTTCTTATAAAGGAAGCCTTAGACCTTCTAATCTGAGCAAAACAGCGATTCCTAGCTATAATAAAAGCAGAGCGAGTTAAATTGGAAGGAGAGGCAAGGTAAGATCGGTGAGTCTGATTCCTAGTCTGGATAGCCATGGAGCAGGCACGGTCAAACCAAGGTTTAGGGGGAGAGAAAGTTTTTGTAGAAGAGGGGATGTACGCCTCCATTCCTGCTGTCATGATCTCGGCAACTTTTAGAGCTACCTGATCAGGGTTGCGGGACCGAAAGCAGTAGTCATCCCATGGGAAATCAAAGAGAAACATATGCAAATTTTCACGTTGGGTACGCTCAAAGTGCCAAAGTTGGCGCTGAGTAGGAGGGATTGGTGGTGGGGGAGCGAAAATGGAAGAAACTGAGATCATAGAATGGTCAGATTTACTAAGAGGGGAAAACACAGAATAAGAGTAGTTTGAAAGGCTAGAAGTAAAAAATTGGTCAAGAGTGTTTGCAGCATGTTCGTGACGATCAGGAAAGCTAGTAGGATGTTGGATAATTTGCTCCAAATCGTGAGTAATAGAAAAAGCAAGAGCCTCGCTTCCTCCCACATCAGTGTGAGAAGAATGAAGCCACTCACTGTGGTGTACATTGAAGTTTCCAATGTAGAGAACTTGGGCATGTGGGTGAGAAGATAGCAAGGACTCATGGCACGAGGATAGATATTCAAAGAAAGACACAAACTCGGAGGAGTTTGGAGAACAGTAGCAGAAGCAAAGGAAGATAGTGGTAGTTGAGAGATAGATATATAGCCAGAGAACATCAGAGTCAGGAGATTCAAGGTCCATGAGCCTCACAGTAGGAGTGTTAGTGTTGCAGTAAGCACAGACCCCACCTTTGTAACGAAAACGAGTATACAGATTATAGTGAGAGATGTATAGACAACTGGGTTTCAGATAGGAGGAGGAGGTTAGGGAGGAAAGTGCCCAAGTGCTGTTCCACAGACGAAGGATTAGAGTTCAGCCCACGAATGTTAGAATAGTGAAGAGTGAAAGAAGCATATCTATTGGGAGGTGCAAGGTTAAAAGCAGAACCATTACTACCACCAGGCGTGAATTAATTAACTAATAAATGTATTTATTTCTTCATTTGTGTATTTATTTTCATTAATTATCTAATTATTTTATTTATATATCTATATATATTTTATGCTTGTATGCTTAGTTATTTATTTTGCTATTTATTGATTATGGATTTACTTATCGTGTTCACCGTGGCAGAGTGGTAGCGAAAGTGATTTTAAGTCGTCAAGTTGAGAGTTCGTGGCCAGCCAAGGTCTGAGGTTTGAAAGGGTACTCATTCAGGGTAGCGATTGCCCCTGCCAAAACTAATGCCCTTTGCAAGAAGGCACTGTACTAGCCCTTAGTAAAAAAGGGAGTCCGTGGCTTAAAACCGATCACATCACTCACATTATCTATTAACTTATTAGTCAATTGATTGATTAATTACTTTATTTCTCTGTTTGCTTAAGTAATCATATATGTTTATTATAACGGTGAACATATAGAAATTCTACTAAGACGATTTATTATTTTTATTTATTCATTTGAACTGTGCTGGACGGGTGTGAGGGGAGTTGCCGTTTGATGAAGCGGTGGGGGTAAACCAGCTGCGGTTGTCGGGCCTCATTGTAGAATACCCTTGCCCACCTACCTTGTGGGTGACCCAAGCAGGGTGGAAGGGAGGAAACGTGGCAACCCTCTATCCCCAAGGAGCTGAGAGGAGTGGTTGAGGTATGTATGTGGATCGTGGTGAATGCGCGTTTCTTGGCGCAGCCACCCCCTTTACAAGGAGGAATGAGGCTTATGTCTATGTATGTATGTATGTATAACTAGATCCTTGGATAGAAGGCTACTTGGCTTATCCTTCAGCTCACACACACACACACCTAAGTGGATACTCGTTAAGAATACGGAGTTGACCATATCCAGCACAAGCCTGAGAAACTCTTCTCTTTATTCATAAGGGCATGTTCCAGACTGCTTTTGAAAGATCTTATCCTATTCTTTTTCGTATTCTATATTTTATTCACAATTTTTACGTGTTACAATGAGTCACATTCGAAGGGGGGGGGGGGTTGGACACAGAGAAGTTGAAGCTGAAGGTTGAGGCTGGATGCCCTTCCTAACTCCCGAGACTGGATCGAACCCGCGTTAGTCTGTCTATCTATCTGTCTATCTATCTACCTATCTATCTATCTATCTGTCTATCTATCTATCTAGCTTCCCGGTTCGAGTTCTCTACAATTATTTTTTTTCCGGTTTTACGTCACGGACTCCCTTTTCTACCAAGGGCTAGGACGGCTGCCTTCTTGCGAAGGTCTTGTTTTGGCAGATGTAATCGTTACCCTGAGTGCATGCCCTTGCTAACCTCAGACCGTGACGGGGCGCGAACCATCGACCTGACGCCTCGGAGTTGCAGACGCTACCGCTTGAGCCACGGTGACTACTCTTGTTTCTTGAGCAGACTTTTCTTTATTTAAGCTCGCATAGAGCATTCGTTATTTTCTAGCTGCTGTAAACTCAAAGAAAGTTCAGTAAGTTCAGCATTCGATGCATGGGGGTAAAAGTGGAACTCATCCTCAATAGCTCGACCTGCGATATTGAAAATGCCAGGCCTCATGCTATTGTGTCGAGGGTTCGCGCCCCGTCACGGACTGAGGTTAGTAAGGGCAAACACTCAGGGTAACGATTACATCTGCCAAAACAAGTCCTTCGTAAGAGGGCAACCGTCCTAGCCCTAAGTAGAAAAGGGAGTTCGTGACGTAAAACCGATCATCACTGTTATTTGGAACATCAAGTAAGATAGATAGAGTAAACCGTGTCCTTAAAATCTCACATCCTTCCTTTATTAATATCGTAGCTAAATATGTCATTTTATAAGAAACAATTCCTCAGAAACTTAATGACATACAATACATTGCACAATTCTTATCCTAGAAGTCAAAGAATAGTTGACTTTTTTATGCAGTCACTGATAAATCTATCTATCTATCTATCTATCTATCTATCTATCTATCTATCTATATATATATATATATATATATATATATATATATATATATATATATATATATATATATATATATATATATATATATATATATATATATATATATATATATATTTTTTTTTTATTTATTTATTTATTTATTTATTTATTTATTTATTATTTTTTATTTTTTTTTCCGTGGGAAAATTAGATCAACTTGGTCATTCCCGTAAATGACGAGAATACAATTTGTACACATTTTTATACATTTTCTGTCGTCTAATATTATTCATCATGGCTATGTGATATTGCTAGTTTGTTTGTCAGAAGTACCTTAGGTTAGTGGGAAGTATTGCTTCCAATAATAATAATAAGCTCTGCAGCTTGGCAATTATAATTTTCGTATTAACGAGCTTAACCTAGAACTTTCCATGCAGATCATATTATCTGAATACTAATATTAATTGACTTACAACGATGCAAACATAATTGTGATTACATAAATTCATATATTACTGGTCATTACCAGTTCTGGGTGTCAGACCTCACGGCAGTAGATCATCCCCCATTTATAATGAAAGACCCAAACAGAGTGAGTGGGGGGGAGATGGGGTAATTCTTTATCCCCAAGGAGCTAAGAGGAATGATCGAGGTATGTTGGGCTTCTGGTGAATGTGTGTGCTTTGACTAGACCTTCCTCCTTACAAGGAGGATTAAGGCCATTTTATATGTATGTATTATAGTATTCTAATCTCTAAATGATGTGGTTTTTCTACTTGCATGTAATATTCCCAACAGAATAAAACCTTTTAAAGATCAGTTGAAAATGCGATACTCACGCTAATTGGGTATTTTCATCTACAAAAGCAAACCATGTAGTAGGTTGGCCCATGGCACCAACTGCCCGTTGCAATACTACACCTGAAGGGGCTATTGGACTTAAATAAGACTGTCCAGGACAGTTCGATGTTAAGTCTTCCTTCAGTTACTGTTCTTTTTCTATGCCTACATCAACACCGAATATTCTTGGATATTCGTTGCACATGTCTTATTATCCCTTCACATCTGACAAGTCACAATACACTCCCGATGTTTGGTTCTCTCTATGTTTTCTTCGTACCCAGGTCCGATGAGGGTAGATTTATTATTATTATTTTTTTTTTTTGCCCGTCCTGGTGTCACAATCATAAAAAAAGTTATTTTTTTTTTATTGAATTATCAGAAGGACCTGAAGATGAATAAAAAACCTTGAACAAGGATATCATTTATTTTGTTTCTATCACAATGACACTACCATTTAGATGCAATTCTTACCAAGTAAAAGGAGAAAACATTATTATTTTTTTATTTTTTTTATTTTTTTACTTTTTGATAAACTGTATATATTAGGGTGTACAGTACTTACACTTATGTCAGTCAAGAATTTCGATTCTCATCACAACTATGACAATAGAAGTATTTCTATTTTTTTTTATTATTTTGTGTTATGAAAACAGCCTACGAGCATTCCTTCTTAAGAATATTCTTAAGAATATTTAATAAAATAGATTAGGCACAGAAAGAGTTACATGTGTGGTCGAGACAAGCAATGGTGACTATTTTTACATCCAAGAAAGATGAGTTCAAGATGGTTTACTCAAAGGTAAATGGAGATAGCTTTATACTTGCAAAATGCTTCCCAAGCATATTATGGCAAATCGAAAAATAATTCATATAATATTGTATTAAAAAGTCATATAGGAAAAAAACTCATTATTACATTATGTAAATTTTGATTAAAAATATTTAAGCATTTTGGAATCAACCACATGAACCAATGATATATAAGTACAGTAATGTAGTATTTTTTCCTTTTTTAACTCGAAAAGGATTTAGATCTAAATAAGCACTTTCAGCGCACCCAATAACTACTATAAAACATTGAACATACATCTGACATTATCTTTAAAGTTACCCTAAGACTTCTCGAGTGCTTTGAAGATGCCAAAGTACACAGCAACACTATTATATACTTTAAGAGAGTATGTATTGCATACATGATCGAGTGAAGGCATAAGTCTTGCTTACATGAAAGTCACACCAAGTGTAGAAGTGTTGGTCCTATTTGACAGTCCAATATGAAGACTCTTCACCCCGAAAATCTCCATTTGGTCCTGTCTTTTAGATTTGAGAAGATGAGATAAACACCGAAAGTGTTTCACAGGCAACAAGGAAAGATGAGACATCTTTCTATGTCTTAAAATTGCAATACTTGAAAAGGTGCCATATATTTAAAAAAAAAAAAAAAGTGTTTCATTAAATGTCTTGGCAAGATGTGATTTCTGAAAATACTTTGACTATTGACGAATCCTTGGAAGGAATTTGAAGACTATAAAGCTATCATATAAAATGTCTGCTTTTGATAAATTAGAAGGGAAATGCATATTCGATAAACCTAGACGTATGTCTAATGGTTAGAAGTCACCGGAGAGGTAAATATTATATTATAGTTGCTTGTCTCGACAAGTAGAGAAATGCTTAATAGGCCCCAAAGTGTGATTATTAGGTTATAAAAGAACACAGATATGCTGTGGAAGATGATGACGCAGTACTTGAGAGAAAAATCCATTAAAATGTTGTACCTTGGTTATCGCCTTATTTTAAATTTAAAAGTTTGTTAAGTAGACAAATATCAACACAGAGATTTTATGAATATGTCATCCATATTGTTAGAATTTTACTTTGAATTAAGTTTACTAAATAGATGAAATTAAATGGAAAAGTTACTTGGTAGTTCCAGATGAAGTATCTGGGGGAAAATCACTTAATTTCCTACCTAAATTATGTAATCAAATACGTGTTTCTTACATAATGAAAATTATTAATACATAACTTAATTTTGAGTATTTAGGTTTTCAAATGAGATTATTATAAATAAAATCTGTGATTTATAATCGATTTTTCATTTTTAATTAATAATATCTCTCTATGTAAAAAGAATAATGAATGTATAATTAATTATAGTTGACACGCATACTGATAAGATATTATTAATATATTTTTAGGAAAAGAAAGTATATACAAAGTTTAAAATCAATTGTTAAATAAGTGTCATTTACCAAGGAACAACATTTAATATATTTTTTCTTTTAATTTGTCTCGTAAGCCGCAGTTCCTTTAACGAATTAATATTGAACCTAGTATGAGTAATCTATAGTTCAGTTACGGAAGATTTAGATGTAAGTCAAGAGCTCTTACAACTTATTCATTTATTTTTTTTTTAAATGTCTAGGCTTGCAAACCACGATGATCAGGGAGACAATAATTTTTATTTTTATTTTATTATTATTATTTTTTTTTGCATATTTGTCAATTGTCTTCAGAAGACTTTATTCAATTTTCTAATTTCCACATTTATAAATATGGCCTCTATATCGAGCTTTGAGCTCTCCTTACACCAAGTTCAGTTTTGTTTAAGTGCTTTTAATGACGATAAGTTATAGTCTATATATATAAGTTTTATTTTTTTCACCGAAAGTGAATACATTGATTATTAAGTTGAAGTGCTTAGAAATAGTGAATAAAGTCTCTTTTCATTATTAAAACATTCTCCGTGAACGTTAGATTAGTTCTCCAAGATCAGCTTAAACGTTTTCCAAGATCAGCTTAAACGTTCTCCAAGATCAGCTTAAACGTTCTCCAAGAACAGCTTAAACGCTTTCCAAGATCAGCTTAAACGTTCTCCAAGATCAGCTTAAACGTTCTCCAAGATCAGCTTAAACGTTCTCCAAGATCAGCTTAAACATTCTCCAAGATCTTTTTAAACGTTTTCCAAGATCAGCTTAAACGTTCTATTATGACAACCTAGAGGAGTGCTGGTGTGTAAACACAGTAAGTACAGAGAGGATCCGTTGTGCTTCATGTGTTTTCATCGGATCCCTTATAAACACGATAAAAAATCTCAAAAACAAATACATATTTTTTTTAATTTAAAAGATATAGAATAAATCCATTATTAGTTTCTTTCTTTTTTTCCCAAAGCAGGAGAAGTATCTATTCCATATCCTTACAGACACGTACCATACATTGTATAACAGGAAATATAATTGCCATCGTAAAGTCTGGCGGAAAAAAAATGTCCTCCTAACCTATTTACAGCTTCTAAACATATTTATCAGTTATGAATATTATTTTGCTATGTAAATCTTGACATTTACGAAATATATAGAAGTTAAGAGACACAGCCTAGCTGGAGAGGATGTTATCATCCGGTCTTTCGTTAGACGAATACCCGGATGACAGTGGACATTAAAGTGTCACGGAAATTCTAAGTATCACTAAATCGAGGAATAGGGAAATCCGTGAGATTTACTGAAGACCATGTCAAACTATGATGACACAGAGATTGTTATTATGTGTTGGAGTGATTCACGGTAACTATGGTTCTAGACTCTCTCTCTGTTTCTATAACTAGAGTTAAAGCAATTGCAAGATGTCTGGTCTATGGCAATTCATAAATGGCATGTTGCACACTGGACTGATTGAAATTTCCTGAAATGGCTCTAGCCTATGAATGATATTACCAAAAATATTATCTGAAGGTTACTGAAAATAGAAATTGCCTGGTATAGATAATTCAACATACTCGTTTACCAGATAAAGAGCTTAAATATAGAGTATAGATAGATCTGTGAGTTTTTATGTGTACTGAAACTAGACTTTTCAAATTTTTATATTGTGGACTGAGAGTATTCTCATCTTTTTATAGACAGTGAAAATTATATAATCTTCTGTGATATAGGTTATCTGTTGGTGTATTTGACAATTGGCATTGTTCATGTTATTCATTGGATATATAATATACACTTAATGTATTAATTAGTAGAGAAAGGCGAGAATAAAGTACAAAAATAAATCAATATGCGGAAGGCAGCGATGAGTTGATGAGGTCCGGAATGGAATGAATGTTGAGAGTTGATAGACTTCTACATTACTAATATATATACGACTTCATATATATATATATATATATATATATATATATATATATATATATATATATATATATATATATATATATATATATATATATATATATATATATATATATATATGTATAGCTTAGTAAACACCAATTACTCTTGATATGGTCGCTTCATGGTTGCATTAGAGTGATTTATAGAATAGCATTATAGAATAAAAAGCAAGAAATTTCATAGGAATGGTTCAGTCACTATAAATATCTTTGATATCTACACTAAGCGATGGACATATATGTTTTCTAAATAATAGGAAACGGTATCAACTTAAGTTTAATTAAATAAAATTTGTTAATTATCTACAATGTACTATTGGAACAACCAAAATCAATGTCTCAAAGCAGTGTATGAATGCTCTTAGAGTACAGTCACACTGGATGCGCATTTCTCGGGGGATAGCGCGTAGCGTGTTGCTTTGCGGGTCGGTGGGAAGAACTAATTGCTATTGGTAATGGCCATACTTGATATGACGCTGCAGTCAGTATGGCCACTCGCATCTAATGATATGAATTGCTACTTGCTGCCAACCCGCTAGGCATCCCTCTACCCGCGATCCTCCTAGCAAATAAACTACTGTTTGGCTGTACACTAATAGTTATAAAAATACCGGGCATAATGAAAGGACTGAATGAGAGGGCGATAAAGTATCAAAACTACAATAGCTAACTGGAGAAATCTACGAAGATGGCATAGCTAACTGTGGGTAATTGCTCATGAGGTCGCGGCTAACTACTTGTTTTTTTTTTTCTTATTCACTGCTATAGCAGCAGTGTGCATGTAAGTCGGGGGGTAATATACATCTCGGGGGAAAGATTTTAGCCCATTTTAACCTAAAGGTTTCTAAGGTAACGCTAAATGTGATTATAAACTATTCATCTAATTTTTTGATCAATTTATATTAGTGTTTAATGACTGGCGAGATTTTACTTTGTCTCTATACATACAGAAACGATATTTTCAGATTTTAGAAGTGTCTATGAAGAGGAGATTATGTAGTTAAGCTTTTTCTATATATATTTTACCTACGCGGAGAATAAAGACGGAATTTATAGATA
>JAXCGZ010011468.1:75000-82500 GCA_037179515.1 Halocaridina rubra
TTAGATTAGATTAGGTAACCTGACCTAACCAAACCAAACCTAGCTCATTACGGGGGTTAATTAATGTACTGGAAGTTATTATCTTTACTTGAACCTTCTTTCGTGTGGAGAGCAAGCAAAAAAGCATTGCGATACAAAAGCTTAATTGCACAAAGACAAAATATCTGATGGTAATAATTTACATACAAGTAGTTCCCGCTTGTTATTAACAAGCACAAACACTAGAAAACAACCTCGTTACATCTAGTAATCATTACTTTTCCCCATCAAAGATGAACTAACACTAAGTTGCATAATTGTAACAGTATTTAAGGGTTCTCAAAATACTGTTCAATCTTGGATTTATTGACATCTAATGAAATATAACGTGTCACGATGAAAACATTTCCTTCTAAAATTGGTCACAGTGTGTGTGGAGAACAATAATTGACTGCGAATGCTTTGTAAGCAGAGTGTGACTGTAACATCTGGGGAAAAAATATGTACACCTTTCACACTTAGTACAGTGCAGATACCATGTTTGCATTTAAAGTGAAACTTCATGTAGTGTTTTAAACAATATCTCCAGATG
Source organism: Halocaridina rubra (assembly GCA_037179515.1). Classification (NCBI taxonomy): domain Eukaryota; kingdom Metazoa; phylum Arthropoda; class Malacostraca; order Decapoda; family Atyidae; genus Halocaridina; species Halocaridina rubra. Next base: position 75,572 of record JAXCGZ010011468.1, read on the forward strand.
TAAAAAATAATGATTATAATAATTAAAACTAAGCACCTAAAACACTGCTTATATATGATTTCATTATTTGTGTTGTCACCCGTTTCTTACCAGGCGATAATGGACTGGGTGACAAAGTTAATTAATTATACTTAATAGAAATTATAAAGCAGATATTTTTTTTACAAGGACAAAGTGTGCAATGACATTATATATCAATGACCAACACACACACATATATATATATAAAATCTGAATTAAGAACTTACACCATAGATTAAAATGCTGGCAATAAAAATAGATAAACACACCTGTTATCCTTAAATAACTACATTTTAGGTTTTTACTTCATATATAAACATTTTCAATAAATCATATATATGTATAACAAGCATTACTGTTATTTAATCGTGTACTCTGCACCTCTACATCTGTTCCTAGTTGAGCGATATTTACTGATCAATCACAGTTGTAGCAACTTCTTTGTCTGTTCTTAACCTGTTCCGATCACGTCACGTCGTCTGCTTTTTATTGAGGAAAACTAAATGACAATCCTCTGGAGATAATTTACAAGTGGAACTTTCGCATGTTCAGTTTTGAGAGATATTTAGCCCCAGTTTCTTAAATACGTCAATATAGGGATTTTTACCATATCTTCTGGGGTAATAATTCTTCCTTCCAAACCTGTCTCAGTCTTTGTTACATATCAACAAAAACTGCAGCTACTGTATGAGTGATTCTATTTTGAAAAAATGTTGAAGATGGTGCAAGCAGAATCCTGATGGCTTTCGTAGTAAAGTGAAGGATATCAGAACTCGAAGGATTTTGATAGGGAGTAGAACGCAGCTGGACAACGTAGATTGAAATTAGAACACCAATGGTTTCCCGAAGAACCTGCTGATTCCTTGTTGAATGAAGTAGGTCGGTAGGATGTTGCAGCTCCTCTGCAGGCAGATGACACGAGCCTCCCCTCCACTGTGTCCCCTCAAGTGCACGCACTCCACCTTAGCGGGCAAAGCTCCACGTACTGCCTCTTCTGGTCCCTAATACCGGCGATGGAGTTCTTCGGCCTAAGATTTGCTGGAGAAAAGTTGACACTGCAGGAAGCAAATGAAAGTGAGGATGGAAAATCAATGGGTGGGGAGGAGAAGATGAGAAACATATAGCAGAAGAACAAACTAAAATTTGACAGATGTTCAAAGCCCAGTTGGAATTTGAGCTGTATAGTTTCATAATCCATGAACGTCTCGGAGATGCTTAACAAACAAAACATAAAATAAAGATTGGTAGGAGTTAGAAAATTCTAGTAGATATTCAAGACATGGACGTTAAGCTTCAAGGAACAGCTTGAATAAAGTTAAGGAGGGAACAGATACCAGGGCAAGGACAATCATGCGTTACCAAAAACATTCTAATCACAAATACTACAATTTCCTCTATGTAAAATATCACTTTCTTCTATTTTGCAAACTTTAAAAAAAAAAAAAACAGTCCATAAAGCTTAACAGCAAATTTTGGTATATTTGGAATCTCTAAGGTTGAAAACTAAAATATCTTTGCTTCAGAAAAGCACATCTGACTAAGTTATCTAAGCTAAGACATTGCTTTTTCTTAACGATGAATTGAACAAGTTTACTCATATGCAGGACCTACAAGAAATCATTCAGGAACCTAGATTCAATTCTTGTTTAAAATTTAGTTTTTTGAAACAACTAATTCAATAATCATAATAGTTGAGAGGCGACACTTAATAGTGAGAGGAATGATCATATTTTATTTTTTACTACTATTGAAAACCAGCTTCTCTGAATAATTTCTCCAATATATCGAAACTAGTCCTTTTTCAAGGATTAACAACAATAAAGATAACATAATAAAATTAAAAAAAAATAGTAAAATAAAAATCACTTATTAAACCTCATTAATTGTTATTCTAAATCCACAACATTTCATCCTGTTGGGAAACCTTCAGCTTGACCTTGTGAAAATGCAGATTGCAGAAAATGCAGATTGCATATACGCTCATCAATATGCATTGTAAGATTGCAACTGTTCGCAGTTTTACGTCATATTTGTTTGTCAAGAGAGTTGTACGAAAGAGATAATAATGTTATTTAGCCAAAAGATGCTGTGTGAAGATGTACAAAGTGTAAGAAAATAAAGAGGAATGTACTCGATACCTTGGCTTGCAGTTGCACAAGGGCAGTGGTTTTCAACCTTTTTGTGCATGGTCCAGTTTTGGCATCCCTAGATTCTCATGGCCCACTACCCTTCAAAATTGTGTAAAGATAAAAATTATAAAATAATTATAAAGTATATTCAAAACACTTTATTAGTTTAACTATTTCAATTATACATTAAACTATGGTCTGCATTTTCTGTAAATGAATCATGTGCATTGTAATCAAACCTCAAATTACACTCTTTCATTTATGAAATCAAGCAGTGACCGGCAGTTACAAGATGTCCGTGGCCCCTCCCCCGAGAACTGCCCATGGCCCATAGGTTGAAAATCACTGCACTAGTGTCTAGTAAGGAAAGTTAGATATGTTACTGGAGGTATATGACATGAGGATTGCAAAACATGAAGTGCAGACTGAGAAATAAATAAATAAATATATATATATATATATATATATATATATATATATATATATATATATATATATATATATATATATATATATATGTATATATATATACATATATATATATATATATATATATATATATATATATATATATATATATATATATATATATATATATGTATATATATATATATATATATATATATATATATATATATATATATATATATATATATATATATATATATATATATATATATATATATATATATATATATATATATATATATATATATATATATATATATATATATATATATATATATATATATATATATATATATATATATATATATATATATATATATATATATATATATATATATATATATATATATATATATATATATATATATATATATATATATATATATATATATATATATATATATATATATATATATATATATATATATATATATATATATATATATATATATATATATATATATATATATATATATATATATATATATATATATATATCTTTTTTTTTATTTTTATTTTAGAAAACTTAAAATTGATGCTTTCATTTATACCCGCATATTTTATTGGCGAGACAAAAAGTAGAAGTTAATAAGAGAAATAAATTCCTAAGACGATGATAAAAGACAAGTGTTAAGAGAGAGCCAAAAAACTGTGCCTGGAGAAGTGAATATTGTAGAATTAGTAAAGGAATAAGAAACTGACCAGATAAAGTTAGTTTATTTTGAAGGTAAATGTGGCAATTCCTTAAAAGTTCATGATAAAATTGTACATCGACAAAGGAAATATTTCATGATACTTGGAAAGGAAGAAATTATGTGATAAGAGGAATGACATGAGGTAATGAGAGCAGTACATGTGGATAAGGAGAGTATATTAATATGAGTATGAGAGAGTTAGAGAAGCCAAGGGGTCATGTTTTATAACGTGTACAATTTAGAGATATCTTTAAGCAAAACTTGTTTACTGATTCTTAGGGACGTTGTTTACACCAGCAAAAATAAGCGAAGACTGACATTAATTTATTTACACTATTTAGAAAGCTCAGAGTCTATACTGTGTTAATTAATGGGTCTATAAATATAAGTTTAATAAACAGTGATTTGTAAGTATGGGGGATATATTAATAGTAAGAGCAAGTTATTTGATTGTTTCATGAAATAATTTTATGGATATTGCTTAAAGATATGTAAAGGGAAAGTTAAATACTTTGTGGACTTGCAAAAGGTTATTTTAGTGTTATATGAGAATTAAGTCAGTGGAGTTAAGATGAGCTCTATTATAGATATTTATTTTAGAAATACATTGTCTCACGCGTCATTGTGAGAAATATTTTTACCATAATTTTTTTGGTTATTGATGTTTACATAATTTAGAAACTGAATATTTATACTTTATTTACCTAGGAATACATAAAAGAATTACTTAAATAATTAATTAAATTTTTAAAGCATTGTGGTTTTATTAATCAAGTTTTTCATTAGTGTTTATGATTCTCAAAATCGGTATTAAGAGGTCATTAGAAGGGGTCATATATCCTTTCTGTATTTATATGTTTTATTTCCATATGGAGGGAAAATTTTTACATATTTGTAAGGGGAGCAAGCAGCCCATGTTTAGTCTGATAACTGGACAAACATATACAGTTGGAAAATAATGTAGTCTTTATAATAGTATTATCTATAGCTTGACTGGGTGACTTAGAGAGAGACAGACGACCACGCCCTTCAATAAGTATTATAACTTTTATTGCAAGTTTTATCTTATCTTCGTTTATTTTTATGTTCTTTTCAACTTTGATAAGAAAACTGATACGAACTGCTTACAAACAATACTTTATGGAGAGTTTTTGTTTTGTTTTTGCTTTTAAGGCTGACTTTGACCACATTAAAGCGATTTATTTAAGAGTATGTATATATATATATATATATATATATATATATATATATATATATATATATATATATATATATATATATATATATATATATATATATTATTTGGAAACGTTTATTAATGCTTGTTTACCTTGCTTTGTTCTATCAGTAATAATAATAATAATAATAATAATAATAATAATAATAATAATAATAATAATAATAATAATAATAATAATAATAACAACAGTAATAATAATAATAATAATAATAATAATAATAATAATAATAATAATAATAATAATAATAATAATAATAACAATAATAATAATAATAATAATAATAATAATAATAATAATAATAATAATAATAATAATAATAATAATAATAATAATAATAATAATAATAATAATAATAATAATAATAATAATAGAGACGTACATTCTAACCGTACATTGCCTATTTGTTATAAGCAGTCGTCTTTCAGTTCTCTTATCAGAGCATAATGAATATTTAGCTTCAGGAGTTTTTAATTACTTTATGAAACAAGCCCTAAACTAGAAATACGAAAATCTACGAAAATACTGGAAAGAAAACTTAAAAGAAAAAAAAAGAAGTAACAGAAAAATAGTAGTACATAAGTATTCCTGTATTTAGGAGAAAAACTGAATAGGTTCGACGTAACTTGAATCTTATGGCTATACCATATTGCATAATGCAGTTTTCCACTAAGCACACACACAAGGGAATAACCACTTCTATTGTACGAGGCGGAGGTAGAATGCGGGTGTAATGTCTACTCCTTCCAGTAAAATCGGAGATACAGCATCACAACAGTCTTGCATAACAACAGTTGACATTGTTATGTAATGTAAATATATTTTTATACTCACTGTACTCACCACGCCGGCGGACAACTGTTGCAGAAGGTTACCGCTCGACGAGTTAGAGATGAGAGCCGAGGGTCGGCGATGAGATTTGTATGAGCCTAAGGTATTGCCAATGGACGCCACCGAACTCCTGCGAGAATCCTTCCCGCCTAAAGAGAGGGAGCTTATAGAACACGTGGACTGCCTTCGAGAACCTAAACCAGATACTGGCGGAGGTGTGAGCAACATTGGGACGCTCTTGCTGGCGTTGGCGATGCCTGAGCTCTGTGCGTATGGGAGAGAGAGAAATAGAAGAACGGAAATTGGCGTTATTTGTCTTGGATTCTCGTTCGGTGTTGGACAAGCTTAAAAGAGGATTAAATTTCTGCAAATGAGTAAGCTGGGAAAATTTAAATACTTCTATTCATTAGTCACTATGGTGTTGAAAAAGATAGATGTCTGTTTATATAAATCATATTCGGAGGGTTAGAAATAAACATTTTATTAAGTGCTTTTGTGCGGATAATCATATAATAATTATTATGTACCTTGTGATAGACTAGCAATAATTCGATATAATTAATGACTTACCTAAAATTTGTCATGATTAGGACTCTATATATAACATATAGCAAAGTATGTTTGACGTACAAAACTTCGTAACTTATAACATGCATCTATATGATAATATTGATTTGTTTATAGTCAATTAGGTAATTTAGGATCTTAAATTATTCTAGATGGCTATGTTATTCACTCTATGATATGCAATGGACCCATTCATAAACAATAGTTTATAGATATCCCGTTGCCATGAATCCCAATTGTATTAAATGAGAATTGACTAAAAACCGATTTTGTGAACAAGAGCTTTCATTAGTAATCTTCTCATAATCACAAACATATATTTCAATCGACTCTTCCTAAAACTACTTTATTTTTCTGTCAGCCAATAAGCTCTAAACAAGCACATTATAATGAGAGAACAGCTAGGTGAATCAGAGGTTTTCATTTATTAATATATATTCCATAGACTTAAAATTAATATTTTTCAATAGTTGACATATTTTTATCATGTGATCACAGCAGTATATTCTTCGCAAAATGTTGCTACCCATACATGCCTCAACACAGATAGCATTTACATATGTGAAAAGGTACTGTATGAGTATGAGATATTCAATTGCTTATTAAAAAAACGAGAATTTTGATTATAATTTCAGTTTTCTTAAGTATTTAAATATGGATTTAACGTTACTGTTTCACCTAACTCTGTCTGTGTTTTTATTTAGCAATCACCAACATAAATGCAGTTTACCTGTCTGAAGCATACTTAACTATGCATAGTTCTTGTGAATTGAGACATACGCCTAACTATGAATTATAATGCTATTTTTCTTTAATTCTATACTTTTTTTTAACTATATATCAAGGATCAAGACAGGCAAGACATTTAGCATACCCAAAAATTACGAGGGCAACAGTTGGCATTCTTCTACTACTATTGACATATCATTACTTCAAATTTACCATGTCATACTGCACACTGTTAAGATTATTTTCTAATT
>JAXCGZ010011468.1:85000-90000 GCA_037179515.1 Halocaridina rubra
ATATATATATATATATATATATATATATATATATATATATATATATATATATATATATATATATATATATATATATATATATATATATATATATATATATATATATATATATATATATATATATATATATATGTATATATATATATATATATACATATATATATATATATATATATATATATATATATATATATATATATATATATATATATATATATATATATATATATATGTATATATATATATATATATATATATATATATATATATATATATATATATATATATATATATATATATATATATATATATATATATATATATATATATATATATATATATATATATATATATATATATATATATATATATATATATATATATATATATATATATATATATATATATATATATATATATATATATATATATATATATATATATATATATATATATATATATATATATATATATATATATATATATATATATATATATATATATATATATATATATATATATATATATGGTGGCATCACGTAAGGTAGTAAATCAAGTGCTATACATATACATATAAAACACATACATGTTTATAAAATACAAATATGAATATAAGAATATAGTAACATTATTATGAAAGTGCTAAAGAATATTTAATTTCAGGATATTGCCATGTGATATAAGATAATATAATATATCTAAAATATCACATATTAATTTTCTTTTGAATCACCCATGTGAGGTGGGTGGATTCTAAGTGAGGAGTTGTAATTGCTCTTCCTCCCATAGTTCAAACCTGCTTTCTTTCTTCCCTTACATTGTCTTTTTTCCTATTCCTGGAGCGGGAGATTGCAGTTTCTTCTCCATCTTCCCCTGCGCGTAGTAAAAAGTCTACTAATTGGGGGCAAAGCGGATTGGAATTCAACTTTATAAAGTGATCTGGGACCTAAGCTCTTAAATGACCTTTATTTATAGACTTATTCAGTTACGTTAAAATAATTGCAAATCACTGGGATTATTTGACTTTATAATGCTGCAAATATACCGTAGAGATATAAATCATTCATTGAAGCAAATCCTTCGAATTCATTAAATATTCCCCTAAGAATAGTAACATTGCATTATACATAGAGATGAAAAATTATCGGAGATACAGCAGAAGACACAAGGTGCATCCTGAAACGAGACGTAAAAGCTTGAGAATAGAAAATCACATCTGGATATAAGAAGCAGAAGTAATATGTATATATATATATATATATATATATATATATATATATATATATATATATATATATATATATATATATATATATATATATATATATATATATATATATATATATATATATATATATATATATATACATATATATATATATATATATATATATATATATATATATATATATATATATATATATATATATATATATATATATATATATATATATATATATATATATATATATATATGTATCTATATATATGTATATATATATATATATATATATATATATATATATATATATATATATATATATATATATATATATATATATATATATATATATTTTTTTTTTTATTCTTAAAATAGAAAATAATAATAATAATAATAATGATAATAATAAACCATAAAATACTACACTACGTGTGCTTCTTAATTCAAGGCACAATTAATTATGTTAAGTGTTGAATATCTAAAGCTACCATATATAACACTACTGTATGATGGCAACACATTTATGTTGTTGTAGTGATGTGTGATGGAGTGGTTTAATGCAAGGATTATATGAGGTTATGTTACAAAGACACGTGTTAGGGAGTTCTGAAGGATTTTGTATATATGATAGGAATCCATGAAACATATTTGACGAGTGTTTTTGGGATATGAATATATTTGTCCTTGCGTTGCAATGTTTTCCTACTATGTGAATGTGATGTAAAGACACTTCACAACATATGATAACACTCTAATGATTAAATGAGAAAACAAAAATAATACAATTGTGAAAATAATGTTTTGTAAGGAACATTAAATGATTTTATGGGAAATTTATGTTTTGAGGAGTTGGGAAAAGGGATTTGACAGAGACAATGATATTGCTCATAATTACATTACCTCTTTGTTTGATATTTATTATTAAGCAAAACTGATCGAAACTATGGCAGTTCTATATGCTCATTTTGATTACATTTTGCCAGATTTTGGTCACATTTAGCTATAATATTTCATTCTATTGAAAGCATCTCATCAGTAGACATTGTACTTATGAGCTTTAGATGAAGTGTTTAACATTAATAACCTGGGTTTTACTTTGAAGTAGTGATAATTATATATAATTATTTTTTTGTTATAAATAGTAACACAACTAGTAGGTCTGTGGAAAGACATTTAAAAAGCATAATATATCTCGGCTTCAAAACCTAAACCTAAGACAGCCCGGAGAGAGCTCCGTCAGGGAGTGCCACTCTTTGGAACGCATCGAGAACAACAAAATAATTAGAAATATCAGTGGTAAAGAAACTGAGGGTAAGTACTTGTTTTTTATTGTAAAATCAAATAATCTCAAAGTCATTACCCAAAATTTAGAAAATCAATGCGTACACATACCTTGAACCAAAAATAAATTATAGCCCTTTTTCTTTTTTTAGTAAAAAGTTTTCTAAGTTATGTCAATATACATGTCAAAAAGTCCCAAAACCTGATCTTATTTCTTACTTCACTATTTTCTCAGGTCAATATATATGAATGGATCGTCAAATATATATTCAACTCCAGGTTTTTAATACTTAAACACAACATCTTTTACAGGCCAACAAGCTCTCTTTTGCACAGACAAGACAAAAGTAGACAGATTCCAAAACAGGACCAATGTCAAAAACAAGACAACCAAGTATTAATGCATTTTAATCATATTAAATTAATTTCTGCTTTTTAATTATTCATTACATTTAAGTTTCTTGAAGAGAATTAAAAAAATGTATATTAAATGTTAAGCCCTTTATCACAAGTAACTTGAGTAATTGCAATTATACCCATATTAGAGCTTAATTATATGACTATAATATGATTAAGATATATGTATGCATATAGTGAATAGTACTTAAATTTCTAAAGAGGAATATTACTACTATTAATATGATTACCAACAATAAAGAAATTGCATTATATAATTTTACGTTTTTTCCTCTATTTTCATTTATATTCGTGGGTTTGCATCTGGCCATTTACGAAGCTTGTTTTTTTTATCTGTTAATTATAATGAGGTTGTCTATTTACTCTTTGAAAAATATGTCTTTAAACAGTTGTTAAAAAATTACTCGTACCGTACTACATTAACTGGAATTAACTACAGATCCCAAAACACAATTTCAGCTCATAATCTTCTTATACTTTCAGAACAGATGATGCAAGAAGTAATTCTTTCCATGGACACCCGTAATAGATCAAATATTTCACTAAAATACACAATATTGATCTCAGGGGAAAAAAATGTGAGACGAAGGACAGCCAAAAACAACAACATGGTGTACTTTAAATGAATATATATGAGTAAAATCTTGACACAATCTACATTCATGAATATGTCAGTAAAATAGGAGCCATCGTAAATGATAAACATCTAGTAACAAACACACACATACACACATTAGATAATATCCAAGCTATACCCCCAGCTCTCTGGCACTTTGTATGCCATACAAAAATCAAGATGCCAATGAAAGCACAAAAAGAAATCGTACTCAACATCAAGATGGACCATTTTTCTTTTTTGCTCACTATGCCAAACATCTGTCATAAATACTGCTAAGCAGATTTTTTTACGTCTTTATTTTATTAATAACCTAAGTAATATTGTCTCACAATGGTTAAGATAATAAGGAATTGTTTAATAATCCTGAATACTCGTCTTTGTGTTTTAAGAGACAGTTATATGCTATATATTTTATAACATAGTTTTTAACTAAACCAAATTTTGCTTTCATTTACTTAATGAATTTGGCTTGTTTGGCATAATGGCAAAGTAAAGTAAATGTATATATCAACAGTAAGTTTGTTTTAGGAAAAATCAAGAAAAGCAACATAGCAAATTTCCATGAAACAGTAACATGTAGCTTGCAATATCGAAAGAGAAACTCTCGCACTCACTTATATATATATATATATATATATATATATATATATATATATATATATATATATATATATATATATATATATATATGTATGTATGTATGTATATGTATATGTATATGCATATGCATATGTATATATATATATGTATATGTATATGTATATGTATATATATATATATATATATATATATATATATATATATATATATATATATATATATATATATATATATATATATGTATGTATGTATGTATGTATGTATGTATGTATGTATATATATATATATATATATATATATATATATATATATATATATATATATATATATATATATATATATATATATATGTATGTATGTATGTATGTATGTATATATATATATATATATATATATATATATATATATATATATATATATATATATATATATATATATATATATATATATATATATATATATATATATATATGCACGCACTCCATTGCATTCAATCAGAATAACGTTCAAAAAATTTGAGAACACGTGGATTAGCAGAGGTTGCACCGAGAGTGAAATCACAACAGGTAAAAATATATCAAGGACAGCAGAACAATGGACGAGACAGAAGAAACCTCCAGCATGTGTAAACTGAAATTAAATAAAATAAAAAATCAAATAAATATTATCAAAGAGACAGACAAGAATACGACAACAGCAAGAAAAACAATGACGAACGAACCCACGAGACAGACAGATAGAACGACACCGAGAAATAAGACTTAATGAAAGAGAGAGAGAGAGAGAGAGAGAGAGAGAGAGGAAAAATAGAGAGCCAAGAAGGAGTGCTTTTAGAGAGAGCTTTTTTTCGGGGACTCTGGT
>JAXCGZ010011468.1:95000-100000 GCA_037179515.1 Halocaridina rubra
CAGAATAATGCGGGGATGATGATGTACGATTTCTGTTGAGAGGAAATTAATGGTTAACCTCATTCTCCATGTTCAGCTGTAGCAAAATCAACTAAAATAAGATATTTTCTTTTTCATCCTCTCACTTCTTTTATGTTCTCACTAGGATTTGTAATCACTTGAGACTCTTCACTGACAAGATACAAGTAAGAATCCTAGATGTATTTAACTTTCTCTAACATCATGTCTCGTGGATTCTGTCAAATTCAGACTAAAAGAGGAAACTAAATAAATTAAGGTTTGCTTTTCTTTTTTTGCAGACGTGTTGTATCTTAGCAATAGAAGCACTTTTCCTTATGTAATCAATTGTAGAACAAGTAACAATGTAAGTTAGCACAAGGAATTGTGTTATTGACAAGAAGACATACTTTTTTCACATTTTTCTTTGATATGAAGTTTCCTAGCATTTACAACCATCTTATTTATACGCATAAAATGGAATGTTGATGTATCAGTTTGTGTGCAAGATAATTTTGATCATGTTTGAAGGCTTTGGTCTCTTTCACACCAAGGTGGCATTTTGCACTTGGCATGCCACGTGGCAAGCCAGTTGAAAACAAACATCCAGAAATATAAAAAAATTCACACAGAAGTGACGAGAAACGTCCCATGTGCCACGTGCGACTTGCGTCGCAAATCGCACGTGGCACATGGGACGTGTCTCGCCAAATCTGTGTGCAAGGTTTCATATATTTCCGGATGTTCGTTTTCAAATGGCTTGCCACGTGGCATGCCAAGTGCGAAGAGACACTTGGGTGTGAAAGAGGCCTTTCTGGTGTATATGAAGCAGAATGAGTAAAGAACTATATATAGCAATTAAACTTTTTTCAATGTTAATATCTCTGTTATAACGAAGTTGAAAGTGAGCAAATGGTTGTAATAAATATTTTTTTTTTCCGAGCCTTTACTTTAACGTCTTTTACAAATGTCACACAACACATTCACCCATCAGATAACTGATAATTAATAATTATATAAAATAATTATCTTTTGACTCAGACTAAGATGCAATAAGCTTATTCATTCATTCACACCTCTATATAGTCTTATTTCAGGTTGAAATATCAGCAGCAGAACATAAGATAAATGAGGCTTTTCCTTAACACATCAAGTTCCTCCCAACGAAAAATCATTGCAAGTGGTCATCTAATTAAATGGTTTTCTGGGGGACCACTGTCTGTCATGCGCTTTCTTCATACACATTATACTTACCGACTGCGAGTAATGCAGGTCCAACGAACGGCGTGGTCGAGTTGGCTGGGGTAATGGGCGAAATATATTGTCAGCTCATATGATTAACAAAAGAGAGTTAATGCATCTTATGCCAAATAGTAAAATTCATCGTTTCATTAAGTAAAAACTGTTTAAGTTTTCGCAGAATTCATATATTCTCTCAGAGGCATCTGTTGACTCTCATATCATAATTTTGTTTCTTTCTTTTGTAATTGTTAAATCGTAGATAATCTCAACGAGAAAAGTAGCATTTTTTCCAGTGACATTTTTCTCAGTATAATGACGAAATGCCGAATAACCAATGACATGCTGGTTATTTAATGAATGAGCTCTTGCATTGTGTACAACAATGCAAAAAACAAAAAACAAAAACAAAACAAAAACAAAAAACAACATATAACACACAAATGTAAGAAAGAGTTATTAGTACATATTAATGAACATTTTAAGTCGCTTCGTATATCGCTTTTTCCAAATTGTTTCGTATTTTCAAAGTCAAAAGAAACTAAAACAGAGTGGAATGCATTAAAAAACTGAGCAGTGAGCGAACGGACTGAACACTAACAATGGAACATGAGGAAAATAAAGTTCAAAAAATGGACAGGGGACTTGTAAGGAATTGGACAACAGGACGTATAATGACCCTTTGAACAGCTTAAACGAAATATCTAAAGGGGAAAATATATTTATTTTTTTCCTTTATGTAGTTCCATATGCTGCTCGTAATCACTGAGGAAAAATTGAGGTCAAATCTACATAGACTGCTTTCCTACCTAGGGGAAAACCTTAATTTTTAAAGTTTAAAATAATATATAAAACTTTTTTTCTATTTTGATTAAAGATCACAGAAATATCTTACTGCCATTACTCTCTTTAAATAGTATAAAGTTAAGAGAACCAAGTTTTGCAACTCAAGTTTAGATTAAATATAGTGTCAATTGTCATAAGAAAGAAAAGCCATCTTGCACTAATTATTAAAAGATATTATAGATAACTGAATCAAGTTATAAGTAGCTATATAACAGAGAATCGGAGGCAGAAATCAGTTTTGAAATACTGGGCTAAATGAATTGTAAATGATAATATAGAATAATATTCTTACAAATCTCATCACGTAAATAACTACAAAACTGTTTAAGTATTGGGCAGTTTCTATTGCTGTTATTGTAGTTACATGTATTAAATATTCTTGAGCTACAACAACCTTAGGGTACTGAGATAGAGGATCTCATGAGCAAAATATTATAGAAAAGTGAGCCATATCTTTTTGGTTAGTCCCAAAATTTCTCCCAAATTACTGCATGCAGTTCTTTTTTAAATTTTCCTTCAAATCTTGTGGCTATGGAGATATCTGCAGCCGTAGTGGATGGTTTATAATATATATACTTTTTTTACTCTGCCTTCTCAGTTCATAATTATTTTCATCTATTTTTGAGGGGGCATCCATAACCCCCTCCATAGCATATTTTTATGGGCTTATTAAGGTGTCAAAAGGAATATAATGTCTTATTAAGTTCTATAGAATAGAGTTCATTTGCATAGATATTTAAATTATGGTAAGAAGAGATGCCCATGCTACGTTAATATATTTTCTTTCTTTTTCTAATATAAATCAGCGAAATATATATTATATTGATATCTCATCTTTCTTTCTATGAGACAATCTGTTTTGGGCACAACACGAGGAATTTTGGAATTTCTAATAATTTATAAGGAAGACTTTGATTGACCTTTCTTAAATATGACTCTAGAATATCTGAATTTAAAAAATTGTATATTAAATTTTTATTCCATCACAAGTAAATGAAGTACAAGAATTTTTTTAAAAAGCCCATTCCTATGTAGAACCCCATAAGTTCTTTTAAGAAAACTCAGTAAGAAGTAGTTTTTTAAAGCCCTATAAATTTCATAGAAACTAGCACCTCTGCATTAAAAGCTAGTGAACCCCTAACTCTCTCTCTAAATATTGGTTCTAATGTAAAAATAAAATCCAGATAATGAGATAACCATCGAAGTAACACTTACGGTCGGGGGCGAAAGATTCATACAAGTAGAACCCCTTCTTTCTGGGCCAATGCTCGAGTGTCTCCTGATGGGGAGCGAACCCGTGTTGGTCTCTCCTGGCGAAGACGCCGAAGAATGAGCAACGCGAATCTTTGGAGGCATCATGAGCTCGTTGTCCGACAGCCTGCGTCCGATGAAAGCTGATTGGACGCGCAGCAAGTGAGAATCCGGCGAAGAAGGTCCTAATGGTTCAGTTCAACACAAAGAGACAAGGAAAAATCTTTTATTAGCTTGAGAGAACATGATCACAGATTTGAGAAAAAAAGTGCATAACACCTGGAAATTTCACTAAAGGGGAGGGTGTCTTATTGGAGAATATATTCGGTGTGTCTAAAGTTAATTTAGAACTAAATTGGGTTAGGTTTTGGATGAAAGAGGTTGAAACATGGTTCTATTGCTTTAGAATAGGAAGAACTAAGTTAAGCATTTAACTACTTGTGTTAAGAGAACCTATTGCTATTGAATGCTAATTAAATAGAAAATATGAACTTACCTTTATCTTTCATTTCCTATAACTTTTATTATAACTGTTACGTGTTTTTTTCCTTCTAAGGATTAGAAAAGGTTGTTTCCATAAACAAATACCCAATGCATGTGAAGAATAAGTTGTAACTTTTAATACTTGAGTTTGGCATTTCCTTGAAAGAATTATCCTAGAATTTCAATCCTGAACCAAGTATCATAACGGTAATAAAGGGAAAAAACGTATTTTAGAACATTTTAAAGGAAATCTGGTATTGAAAAGGGAAAATTAATCAACACTAAATATCCTAACAGTTAATTAGTAATTGAAATTTTCTAATATACTTGAAATTGCTCAACACGTTGAAATAAAAGAGTTAACAGGATTAATATTCAGTAGTCACCGTGGCTCAAGCGGTAGCGTCCGTGACTCTGAGGCGTCAGGTCGAGGGTTCGCGCCCCGCCACGGTCTGAGGTTAGCAAATGCATGCACTCAGGGTAAGGATTACATCTGCCAAAACAAGTCCTTTGCAAGAAGGCAACCGTCCTAGCCCTTGGTTGAAAAAGGAGTCCGTGACGTAAAACCGGAACAAACAGGATTAATATTCTTGCAGAGAAAAATCACTTTTGTTTAAACGTCAATAGCATTATCAATATTTGAACGTGGGATGAGCACTTGTCCCGCTTAATTATATTATTTACGTTATTACTTTCGACTATGGATTTTGTGACACAGTTTTAAAAACTTTTATTTAGGCTAACCATACGGAGGGACTTCATATATCTTTTTTTTTTATTTGTGAAAATGAAAAAAAATATTTAGATGTTCAATGCTAATGAAGTATAATTTTTCAATACCATCACTCTATTTTTCTTTTTAGTCTAAGAGGCAACCATGCAGATTTTTAGCAGATTTTGGTCATTAGCAATTGCTAAATCATATTGTGCCATGTGTCGTCAGTGTTAGGCTGCTTTCACACCATAGTGGCACGTCGCACGTGGCATGCCACGTGGCACGCCAGTTGAAAATGAACATCCAGAAATATATGAAACCTTTCACATAGAAGTGGCGTGACGCGTCCTGTGCCACCACACTTCTGTGTGAAAAGTTTTATATATTTCCGGATGTCCGTTTTCAACTTGCGTGCCACGTGGCATGCCACGTGCGACTTGCCACTTTGATGTGAAAGCGGCCTTAGTAT
>JAXCGZ010011468.1:105000-112500 GCA_037179515.1 Halocaridina rubra
AAGCATTAGTCGATTGATAAACACAAGTCTAAATAAAAAGATTTTCAAGATGGTACTCGAATGTTCGATGGATTTTAGCAACTGATGTAGAAAGGCACAACTGTAGTTTTCCAAGATGAAGTCATTGTATTCATTTCGGCCATTTTAATCTCTCTCTCTCTCTCTCTCTCTCTCTCTCTCTCTCTCTCTCTCTCTCTCTCTCTCTCTCTCTCTCTCTCTCTCTCTCTCTCTCTCTCTCGCTATCTATTTATTTTCTATCTATCTATCTATCTATCTATCTTTCTATCTATCTATCTATCTATCTCTCTCTCTCTCTCTCTCTCTCTCTCTCTCTCTCTCTCTCTCTCTCTCTCTCTCTCTCTCTCTCTCTCTCTCTCTCTCCTCTCTCTCTCTCTCTATCTATCTCTCTCTCTATCTATCTATCTATCTATCTATCTATCTATCTATCTATCTATCTATCTATCTATTTCCCTTTTTATGTGTATTTGTGAGCTTCATTCACTTATTTCCATTCATCTAATTACTTTTTTTATCTTCAGATATATTTTAAATAATCTTCTATGAAATTATATATGCTTTCTACTTCACATGCTTTCTACACTATTAACATACTTTCACATAACTTGCACTCGACTTTCGAGACTTACTTATCGATGTGGTCAAGCATTTCGTGGATGGTCTGCAGGAGAAAGCTAAACTGAATGAGGTTGAGGCTTGGACTGACGGTAAGAGGTAGAAGAGACGGCAGTATTTTGGTTGCTAGAAGGTTCACACTTAACCCAAACTTCTTCACTCCCAACATCAATCTATATATATCTGAAAGGCAAAAATGGTCATTAATGCAGAGTATACGTACAATTAAGTACGTAAAATATGCTCGCGTATAGATAGATAGATAGATAGATAGATAGATAGATAGATAGATAGATAGATAGATAGATAGATAGATAGATAGATAGATAGATAGATAGATAGACAGATAGACAGATAGATAGATAGATAGATATACAGGCAGACAGACAGACAGACAGATAGATATATAGAGAGATAGATAGATAGAGGTAGCTAAAGACACTGAGGTAGAAGAGGACATCCTTTAAAAGAAGAGACACAGTAAACTAATGATCATTAAGGAAACTGAATATGTAAAAACGTGTTATCTAATTCACTACATCAGAGAGTACTAGATTCCTTATATATATGAGGCCAATATTTCCGCATAGAACAGACAAACCTTAGGATAATACTAGTAAAAACATAATAGCCTGCATGGTTCCATTCTCAAAATATTTCTATGAAATTCTCGGTGTTGTATTGCTAGAGGGATTTAAATGTTTTACTGTTGTTGTAGGTGTTATTTTCTAACTTCATCTGTGCATTGATGTACCTATATATCTCAAGTCTTTTCGAAACATAGTCCTAGAGTCAACATGTGAGGATGTTAGTCTGTTGTTATAAATATTGCCTAGGCCTGTCAAAAATATATTATAAACAGGTGTCGCTTATACGCACAATCAAACTAACAAGCAAGCAAAGGAAGAACATGTATGCAAGCGAACACTAACAATCTGTGTATGAAGATGAAACCATTTTTCCAATACACTTTTATTTCCGTTACACTCCGAGACTCATAAATTTCTAAAAGTTTTGAATTTACAGCTAAACTTTTTCAGTGTTACAAATCTCTCTCTCTCTCTCTCTCTCTCTCTCTCTCTCTCTCTCTCTCTCTCTCTCTCTCTCTCTCTCTCTCTCTCTCTCTCTCTCTCTCTCTCTCTCTCATTTAACCTTCCAGGCCCTCCCTTCTCTCTCTTCCCGTATGAGGAGTTTAACAATTTAAAGCCCTGCTGCTTAAAGCAGCGGTTCTGAACCATCTTCGCCTAATTAAGTTGTCCTTTCGTCCAATTAACTCAATCAGATGTACCCCTTCCTTAAATAAGGCTGAGTCAACACGCTGAAGAAAAAGAGAGTCTACGAACATATATATGTTTTGGGGAATACTGTTAATATTTGCACAAAAATAGGATGAGAATGAAATGGCATTTAATTATGCCTTCGATGTAAGTATTTGATTTCTATGCCTACATCAGCACCAAATATTTCTGGATATTCGCTACACATGTCTTATTATTCCTTCACATCTGACCAGTCACAATACTCCCCATCTCTGTTTCTCTCTATGTTTTCTTCGTACCCAGGCCCTATGAGGGGAGATTTATCTTTTTTTTTTCTTGGGCCCGTGCTGTTGTCAAAAAAAAAAAAAAAAATACCTTCACGGAAACAAAAGTTTAATTCTCAGAAAATTTAGCTGCTTCTTTTTTCCGGACAAAAATCTATCCTTCAAAAACTAAAAATATCATCGACTGGGGGCTAAATTTACCCCAGGATAAGTTTATCTGATCTGGAAGTTCCTTTGACCCTTGACACTCTGAATTGTCAATATCCTGAGACGATGGTTTGAACAAGACTCAAGAGGTCTATTTAATCCTTATTCCAGGATATCGACTGGAAGATTTCACAGTGACCCAGAAAGAAGTGATTTAACAGATTTTCACAAAATATCTCCTGGGTATCAACAGACAGATTGTAAGATGACTTAGAACGAAAGGATTTCACAGACTTTCACAAAATATCACCAGGATATCAACAGACAGAATTCACGGTGATCCAGAACGAAAGGATTTCACAAATTATCACAAAATATCTCCTGGGTATCGGTATACAGATTTCACAGTGACCTTGAAAGAAAAGATTTAACACATTTTCATAAAATATCTCCAGGATAACAATGGGCAGATTACACAGAGATCCAAGAAAATATATGTAACAAAAATATTCAGAATATATTCAGAATATCGCTGGAAAGATCTTTCGCTGAGTCCAGTGCAATAATATCTCATGGAATTTCACAGAATATCACTAGATTTTTTTTTTTTTGGTGGGGAGACGGTCTCAGTGCTCTAGGAGAAATGAAAATTAAATAATTTCACAGAATATCCAGGATATAAATAGGGCCATTCTGTAGATCACCCAGAGCAAAAACATAACTCAGAATACTGCAGAATAAATCATGGATATCTCTGGGAAAATTTCATAGTGACTCATAAATAAAGAATTCTCATATTTCACAGAATAACATTCGGCTATGGATGAAGTTATTCCAGAGTAAAGCAGAACAGAATGTATCATAGAATTTCACATACTTCCGATTAAATACGCTAGGCTACAGATAGGTAGACCCCACAATGAACCCCACGTGATAAGATAGCACAGATTTCCGTAGTTTGCTTAAGCAAACTACGGAAATCTGTGCTATCTTATCACGTGGGGTTCATTGTGGGTTCTACCTATCTGTAGCCTAACGTATTTAATCGGAAGTCTGTGAAATTCTGTGATACATTCTGTTCTGCATTACTGCGGAAAAACTTCATCGGTAGCCTAATGTTATTCTGTAAAATATGAGAATTCTTTATTTATGTGTCATTATGAAATTTTCCCAAATATATCCCGGATTTATTCTACAGTCCATCTGGATATCGATGGAAAGATTTCACATTTCACCAAGGGGAATGGACCGAACATTTCACAAAATTTCGCAAAATACCACACGGATATTGCTAAGAAGATTCAACAAAGACTCTGAAGTGATAATATATCACAGATTTCCTTAGAATATCTACAGGATTTGGAAGTAAAGTTGTCATTGTTATCTAGAACGAAAGGATTTCACAAATTTTCCCTAAATATATTAAGGACATAGTTGGGATTATCCACAGTAATCTCTAAGTAAAAATGTATCTCAGAATAGAGCAATATGTACCCAGGAATTCGAAATGAAGAGCCCACAGTAAATCTAGGCCAATATAGAATCAATGATTATCGCAGAAAAAATAATGTAATTAAGAAGATTCCACTCTAACTAAAAACAAAATATATCACATAATTTTCACAGAATTCCACAGAACACCTACAGGATTTCAATAAGATGACACCACAGTGAACCAAAAGCAAATGGATATCACAGAATTCTATAGGATATCTTCAGGTTGTCACCAGGATGGAATTTCACCAAGTAATTCAACATGGAAACTGGAGAAGAAGAAATAAAATGGACGATTGGCTCTCTCAGGTTTTTTTTTTATAGTTAATTAAGGAATTTGAAATGCTCTAGAGCCTTTTTCTCTTCAGTAAGACAATGGCATTATTATTATTATTATTATTATTATTATTATTATTATTATTATTATTATTATTATTATTATTATTATTATTATTATTATTATTATTATTATTATTATTATTATTATTATTATTATTATTATTATTATTATTATTATTATTATTGCAGTTTTTCTTATCTATTGACTATTGACTATTGGTGTTTTAATATCCAAGAATGTGAAGGACATATTGCTAACGAGCATTGTTTTTATTCGGTCTTATTGACTTAAGATAAGAATTAACATTTATTTTTTTCTTTTCTTGGACAGACGCATTACGGCCGGCTCCTTTTCATCGATAAAATGTCAATATATATCTTTTGGTACTTAGTTATACGTCTCTCTTGCTTCAATGGCTGAAGAAAGTGACTCTCATAGATTAAATGATGATGTTCAAAAATAGGCCACAAAATTTGATTAGTCATTATTATTATTATTTTTTATTCACTGCATAAAGTCTAAAGGAATAATATATTAGACTGTGTATAGCTTTCCTTTCCTCAGCGTCCAATATTACTCACTATATTTTTATTTTCATCCAATTTATTACAGTGAATGCATTTAACTTTTCGAGGGTATCAACAGTATAAGAAAAATATTTTGATGCAATGAAAAAAATTCATTGTCCTATTTCAACCTAATATCGAGATGAAGTTTATTTTATAATTGAAGCATTCCTTCTTTTCTGACACTATCTTATTATTTTTGAATCTATAGTTTAGTAAAAATAATATTAATCTGCTATTGGTTCTCATTCCAGCTGCAGGAGGAGTTAAATCGAATACATATATTTGCATTACTTTGCAACTAAGCCCCTCCTCCTGTCTTTCTCTTGCGTTCCAGATTGGTTAATCTCCAGATTGAGAAAATAGATCTCATCTCCCATTGACTTTCATATCAACTGGAGGAGGAGTCTAGTCACCTACGAGATATGACTTTTAATTAGAGATGGACGAAAAAACAGAAAAGTGGGATCGTTACGTACTTACAACCTTCACGGTGACGTCGGCATCTTGTAGTTTAACATCGTTGAGAATAGGCAAAACATCATCGATAATCGCTGTTCGCTCTAGTTTGTCGAGGATTTTTTCTATACAGCCGAGAACTGTTAGACAGAGAGCGATATCCGTTGGGTTCTTCTCGTATATATCTTTGGTTCTGGGCAGGACTGTCTTCTTTATAGCCTCCACGTCTAAGTACTCCGAAGCATTGCTGGCTGCTACAACTGCTGCAACCTATTGTATGGATATATAATTTAGAAAAATCGATATAATTTATTGCATTTCCCTTATATGCAACATGTATCTGATAACAAGGAAAAAGATAGCAAAGATAGTGAGCTCAGAACTGTTGTGACATTTTAGTGTGATAACGTCTTGAGTGAGTAGTGGAGTTAACATGTCTAAGGTACGAGACACTAGTTAAAAGTCTCGATGTTTAATAACGTGCTGTGATAAATGTATTTCTTTTTCATACATATATGAAGAAGGATTCGGGATATCCCTAATATGATAGTGTGAAATGCGTAAAATTTTCCTTGTTCATTTTTATTGAAAGAACTCTAAACTATAAGTAAAAATACTGAACTATATCGCTTGCATCAGTGAACATTTGTTGATGAAAGAAATGGTATAAACATTGCTGTGAAATAAACGTTATTATTTTGTGATTTCAATTGCACTCGCATCATTCTTAAAGGTAGGGTGTCCGAAGAAAAATCTACAAAAAATAATTTAGAGCAAAAGCAAACTACAGAATCCCACCCAAGAAAACTAAGTTCTCTGTTAGTGAGTGACTTTAAGTGAATTTTCTAAGTGTAAAAAGGAATAATTAGAAGTTGGAAGCACTGCCTTGATGTCGGAAATACTAATTTCCGCAAGATTTCAATGATGATGATGATGATATTAATAATAATAATAATAATAATAATAATAATAATAATAATAATAATAATAATAATAATAATAATAATAATAATAATAATAATAATTATTATTATTATTATTATTATTATTATAATAATAATAATAATAATAATAATAACAATAATAATAATAATAATATTAATAATAATAATAATAATAATAATAATAATAATAATAATAATAATAATAATAATAATAATAATAATAATAATAATAATAATAATAATAGTGATAATAAAAATAATAATAATGATAATAATAATAATAATAATAATAATAATAATAATAATAATAATAATAATAATGATAATAATAATAATAATAATAATAATAATAATAATAATAATAATAATAATAATAATAATAATAATAATAATAATAATAATAATAATAATAATAATAATAATAATAATAATAATAATAATAATAATAAAAATAAGAAGAAGAAGAAGAAGAATTATAATAATAATAATAAGAAGAAGAATTATAATAATAATAGTATTAATTATAACCATATTAATAATAAATCCTCCTAACACAAATATATTTTATTTTCACAAATTCATAGAGTACCTCACAGATACTAACTGACCGTAAAAAAAAAAAAAGCATAACTAACTTTCAAGGGTATCACCATTAAAGAATAGATACCTAATGTCTGGCTTATTTTTTTTTTTTAATCACAGTGTTAGTCTTCAAATCATAGATTTATAATGTTTTGCTCCTAACAACTTCCATTGTAAGATTTTTCCATTGTTTTTTTTATTCTTTTTCACTGCACCTCCAATAAGCAAATCTCAGTTACCACATAAATATTTTTCAGTTTCTTGTCAAATCTTTATATGAGGGTGTGTTCCATGATTGCTTTTAGACAGCAAAAACATTTATATTTCATACATTTGCAGTTCGCGGGAATTAAAAGGATCCAGAACTGAAATTGCCAAATAAACAAAAAATGAAATAAAAAAAATAGCATCCAACACTTTGCCTACCCCATCCGCCAGCGGAAGTTGTTATATGAGTCTGACAGCAATTGATTTTCTGCCTTGCGGGGGGGACAAATTGTGTACGGGGCTCAATTGCTCTCTTATTTTTTTTGTTACTTGCAAAATATTTCTGTCATGTTTTGTTATTTTACTTCATTTATTTTCTAATTAATAGCTCTGTTTGATTTTTGTGTTATTAGCTTTTCAGGATTTAAATGAGGGTAATATTTTATTAATTCCATGTGTGAAATCGGCATTCCCATATCTAAAGAACAGATTTCTTCATAGATGTATTTGTATTTAAAGACCCTCTCTCACTAGCAGCATGTTACTAGAAAAGCCCATACTTTTATTATATTGCAAATATAACAA
>JAXCGZ010011468.1:120000-122500 GCA_037179515.1 Halocaridina rubra
TATATATATAAATATATATATATATATATATATATATATATATATATATATATATATATATATATATATATATATATATATATATATATATATATATATGTATATATATATATATATATATATATATATATATATATATATATATATATATATATATATATATATATATATATATATATATATATATATATATATATATATATATATATATATATATATATATATATATATTATATATATATATATATATATATATATATATATATATATATATATATATATATATATATATATATATATATATATATATATATATATATATATATATATATATATATATATATATATATATATATATATATATATATATATATATATATTTATATGACGTCGGCTACCCCCCAATTTAAGGGGGAGACAGCCTCGGTATATGTATGTATGTATGTATATATATATATATATATATATATATATATATATATATATATATATATATATATATATATATATATATATATATATATATATATATATATATATATATATATATATATATAATGTTTTAGAATTTCTGACACTCTTGATGATATATCTCAATTTTTTGCCCTGCTTTCAATACTTCTTATTTTTCTTAGCCTACTTCAAAAATTTTAAATTTCCCCACATTCTATTGTCATCATAATTATCATAATCATTATTATTAATATCATCATTGGGATAAGATAGCCTTAATTAAGATCTTTACTTAAGTTAATTATGCTAAGAGACCGGAGTATAGCTAATTAACTCTGCTCAATCAAATATTATGTCATTCCCGAGAGAGAGAGATTATTTTATTTTATTAATTTATTGCGCCAAGGCGTCAGACATTACATGAGTTCATACAAATAATGCTTCAAATGGATATAAAACCAAGAATTGAACATGGTTTACAGGGAGGTGTACATATTGATAAAACATTGCTGCATACTAACACACAACTCACAGAATGGCAGCACAGAGTACATTATATGCAAAAGTAAAGCTCAGAGAAACGCAGAATGCACAAACAGAATTATATAGCAACATACAGAAAATATATGTATAATTCAATATAATTAATGGCCACCAAAGTGAGGAAAACGAGCAAGAATAACATCAAGGTTGTCATCATTAAGTAAAAATGAGCAGATCTGTATTAAGTTCTGACCTCGTGGTAAAACATCTCTCACTGCGGGGCACTGAAGACAATAGTGGTCAAGAGTGTTAGCATTAGTTCGGTCGCATAATGTACAGGAGGTGTACTGTGGCATATCTAGAGTCTGGGAGACCTGCCATAAAGGCCGATACCCCATTCTGAGCCGAACACTAACTACATTGTTTTTCCGCACCATCAACCCGCGTCTGCGATACTTGTAGCGACTGTGAAGGAAGTGATCATGGTGCTGTATGGACACACTGTTGGCCCTCTCCGTGTCCCTGCGCTGGACCGTCATGGCAAACCCAGCTGAGTAGATGATGTTACGTAGGCATCGGAGGGAGGGCTCAGCGTCCACAGCATGCCCATCCAGCATACAGGCCGCCTTGGCAAGACGATCAGCTGTGTCGTTGCCAGTCAGCCCAATGTGTGAGAGAGAGAGAAAGAGAGAGAGAGAGAGAGAGAGAGAGAGAGAGAGAGAGAGAGAGAGAGAGAGAGAGAGAGAGAGAGAGAGAGAGAGAGAGAGAGAGAGAGAGAGAGAGAGATAAAACTTACTTTGACCTTAATATGTGAGTGACAGTGAGGTCTAGGCAAGGGCATGCACTCAGGGTAACGATTACATCTGCCAAAACAAGTCCTTCGCAAGAAGGCAACCGTCCTAGCCCTTGGTAGAAAAGGGAATCCGTGACGTAAAACCGGAACAAAAGTGAGGTCTGGGGAACTGCAGTAAAGAACACAAGTGACTTGAAGAGTAGCAGGTAGCAGGTTGAATACAGGAGTGGTTCTCAACATTTTAAGTCTCTACCCCCCTTCAGGACTTCTCAAAGCGCTCCTGGCCCCCCTTCCAACTTCTTACGCGTCTCCTCGTGAATAACGATGAAACATAAAGAGCATATCAAGGGGACTAGACCTGTGAAATTGTATATAACCCGTTTAGAATCGGGAAAAAATAACACAATGGGCCCCTTAAAGACTTCCCATGGTCCCCAAGTTGAGAACCACTGGTCTAGGGGTCGGTAACAAGAAATGGATATGTGGCTACATCCATTATGGACACTTGTATTCTATGACTTAATTAAATCCGCTCTACAGCCCCCTTTGGCAAGCCCCTCTGTCTCTACTTTCCAACAAATTACGTGCAATATGGCCGTAACCATACGACTGAGACATCGATCAGGAAAGTATTTAGCCTTTGGTTTGATCTTGTTAAGTCTTTACCAAAGACATTTCTATATATTTGAAGAAAGACCATCATTATATAGTAAAGTAAATGAGCAATTTTTTTAATTATTAACTTCTTATATTGTATACGACTCTGGTGAC
>JAXCGZ010011469.1:0-37500 GCA_037179515.1 Halocaridina rubra
ATAATTTCTAAATTCAGGAATTTGCATCAACAAATTCTCTAATATTAAAACATCACTGCCAGGCCCATTCTTTACTAGATAGCAAATACACATTACTGGCATTTAAAAAAGTGCTGACAAATCATTCCAATTCACACCTTATACATAGCTGTTCAAGGTTCTTTAAGAAATGGCAGAGATCTCCAGGCAATGGCTGAATAATCAAGTAGACCTATAGGAAATCACTTCCCAAGTAATTGCCAAATAATACTGGTAACAACAGACAAAGAGAACTAATCCAACCCCGAGTCATGATCAAACCAGGGTCCAGCATATTACCAACCTCAGTTGTTACCACTGCACTCACTCTTCGCAATTTTTAAAAACAGAGCATGAAACGTAACAACTATCCATACTATATCAATCATTTGAAATTCTCTTTTCACTTTTCATGTACACAGCAAATACTGTAGAAAATGCGCTTACACATACAAGCAAAATTGTGAAACAGCATTAACAAGTGAAAGATTCTTATCATAATAAAAATATTCAGAACATTCTCAATGCTTTAAAAACATAATTCCAAGTTAACCTACTATTAATAGAATAAAAAAGCAAAACATATTCATTATACTTAGCAAAATTACTGTTGCAAACATACAAAATGCAAACAATTGGTGGTGACAGAAAATAATCATGCATAATTAATTAAAAAGATTTTTTCAACAAGGGTTCAGTGCTGCAAGGAAATATAACAAACCTTCAAATTACAAGATGATAGTGAAAGAACTATACCTCAAAAAACGCAGAGTACATAGAAATAGAAATTAAACTTTGCACTCCTAGTAACCACTCCCACTTTGAATGGGGGTGGACACAGACAGGTAGGATCTTGGGAATTAAGGCTAAATGCCCTTCCTAACGCCCCAGGGTGGAATATAATCAATTACTTAAATTAAATTTTGTACAATCTGTGCTGCAAATATTGAGGCCTAAAAAATTACGAATAGTATCGGCAAGTCAATCATCATAACTAAAGTTCTTAACAAAATTAATATATTATTATTATTACTATTTTCATTATTATAATAATTATATATATATATATATATATATATATATATATATATATATATATATATATATATATATATATATATATATATATATATATATATAAGTGTTCCCCCCCATACCGCAGTAGTTCGGTTCCGGGACCCGGCGCAAACCAGGAAATCCGCGGAGTAGGATCAGCCTATATGTACATAGATATTTTAATATATTTTTATGCTTACACTGTATAAACCCTCCTTGTACTGTTAAAAAAACACCCTTTATATTATAAATAACAGCAAGCAACGTAATTTTTTATGAAAGTGATAGGAAAACTTACCGTGAATGAGGTGATGATGACTTGACATACATAGGTACAGTATTTTACAATAATTTTTACGTTTACGTAAAATAGCGGCCGACATCCACAAACTTTTTTCCTTCTTTCAACATATCTAAGAGTTTCACTTTCTCTACAATGGTTAACATTTTCCTTTGCCGCTTAGGCTCACTACAAGAAGCCTTAGAAGATGAAGGATGCTTGGGAGGCATTGCAAAGGTTAAAATATGCGAGAAAAAATTCACAAGCAAAACATAATAATAATAAGCACAACGTGAATGGCGCACATGAGTGAGGCGAGACAATGGAAGATGGTGGAAGCCTTTGTCCGAAACGCTGATAGCGGTATCGCATTTTACATGTTGCAATACTGTTAGTATTCATGTTTTTTAATATTTTTTACTTTTATTATTCTTAGGCTAAGAAATACATTTTTTTATCAATAAAATCATGAAACTACAGGAAATATAAATATATATGCTAGCTCACATAGCTGCGACCCCAACACATTGTACGCTATCGAACACAAGCAAAACGTTTAATATGCACAACGTGAACAGCGTACACGTGAGTTAGACTGAACGAGTCTTTGTCTGAAACGCTGATAGCGATATTGTATTTTACATGTTGCAATACTGTTGGTATTTATGTTTTTTATTATTTTTTACTGTTTTATTATTCTTGGGCTAATAAATAAGTTTTTTTATCAATAAAATCATGAAACTACTGGAAATATAAATATATATTCTAGCTCACGTAGCTGCGACCCCAATACATTGTACGCTATCGAACACTACTTCGCATGATGCAGTAATGTGAGTTATACTGTACGTACGTATATCATTTAGTTATTAGTACAATGCATATTAATTTAAGATTCATTTACTTATTTGATGATTGTACAAAAGCTATTGTATTTATTCATTGTAATTTGGACCAAATATTCCTTTTGTAAAGATTATACTTTTCAAAAGAGGTGGTCAATAAACGTATCTATCTATCTATCTATCTAAATTTATGTTTTTTACTATTTTTTACTGTTTTATTATTCGTAGGCTGGGAAATAAATTATTTTTATCAATTAGATAATGAAATATGTTTTTTTTCAATAAAAAAAATTTAAATACTGATTTTCTTTTAATATTTTAATATTTTTGCATATACCCATAAAATAAGATAATAATTTATCAAAAAAAAAAAAATACGCGATACAGTGAGAACGCGAACCAAGAAACGCGAATAACCGGGGGAACACTGTATATATATACATATACAGTATATATATATATATATATATATATATATATATATATATATATATATATATATATATATATATATATATATATATATATATATATATATATATATATATAAAATATATATATTTTTTTTAATTTATTTTCTTTATGTCATAATTAATCCCTATTCAAACAGAGATGGACAAAAATGGGTTAGAGCAAGTTGTTAAGGCTGGATGCCATTAGTATCACCCCACTGCGGAACTGAACCTGTGTTTATAAGGCTCGCCACTTCTCTAATTATGCTTTCTACAACTGACCTATTGTATCCCCATCAGTGTAAATATACTGTCAATAAAATAAAAATACACTTAAGCTGACAGCAGAGAACCCATTGATCAGGAGCAAATAAAAAATGGCTAGTGAGACTGACTGATTTGTATGATATAAAAATTTCAACATTAAACTCTATCATCAAAGCTTGCTGTAAATTAATGGGGATCTCCCTGTAGATGACCCAATCAGAATGGAGGTGGGGAGGTATTCTGCTATCTCTTTAACCCAAGGAGATAAGAGGACTGACCGAGGTATGTTCGGCTTAATGGTGAATGTGTATGCTTTAATTTGGCCACCCACCTTACAAGGAGGATTGAAGCCAGTGAATATGTGTATGTATGTATGTAAATTAATGAAGATCTTACCATATTCATAACTGTCTACGTAAAAATCTACTCACACTTGCCATTTTGTAATATGATCTACGTTATATGTAAACATAAACACTAACAAACATCAAAATCAATTCACAGAATGAAAGGTCAACTTATAAGTTAATACATAGGACACACCAAGAAAATTAACTGAATTTAACATAGGATTCTACACTCTACAAAAATACAGCACAGTATATATAATCAACAGAATTACTTCAAAAGAAATACAACAAAAACATACAATAACATTAATGTTATAGGAAATAAGAATAATTTTCTCAATTCCACAACACAAAGAAATAATCTCAACAAACTCACGAATCAAGATCATATTAGTGAATCCACAAGACATACACGAAGTCAAAATCTCCACACTCGATGCAGAAAGAAATCCCTATAGGGCATTTCATGCCCCTAATAACAATAACAAACCTTGAGGAGGAGGAGTACCTGCTGTGGCGGTCTTGATATGAGGTGGAAGCTTAGCTGCTTTCATTGCAGCCGTCAATGAGGCCTGGTCTGCTCTATGTAAGGCCCCAGAACCCCTGCAGAGGGCTTTGATGCCAGCCAGGAGGTGCTTGTCAAGCACACATATCATACGTTCTTTTTCATTGCTAGATCTGAGAACATTATGACAAACAAGTAAAAATTAAGAATTAAATAAAGTAACATGAAATACCATATTACCAAAATAATAAATGAAGGTTTCTGATACCAAGAAAAATATAATAACGACTTTTGCAATTTTCCATATCAACTTACTCAGCAGCAGAAATAGCTGTAGTAGTAGTTGTGGATGTTGTACACCCGGATGTCACTGGAGTGCTAACTGTACTCGAGGAGGTAGTTGTAGCACTACTTGGAGGAGTAACAGTTGTTGCTGTTGTTGCAGAAGTTGTAGTTAAGGGTGTACTAAGGGGTCCAGTTGTTGGTGTCGTACTTGTGGTTACAGAGGGCGATGAAGTGGATGATAAAGGAACAGGAGTTGTGACAGCAGTTGGGGGAGTTCCTACACGTCCAGCAAGAAACTGGAGAAGAATTCGGGCTGCACTCACAGCTTGGCTGACTCCTCCCACACTCACTAAAGCACAAAAAGAATATTTCATGAGGCATAAAGTGAAAGCTAGGATACAAAAACGTAAAACTAATAATTTTCGATTTTTTTAAATTCAGTATTTTTTCAAAATGGCCACAAACGGAATTAATTTTCAATAAACATATGATAAATATAAAAAAATTGCTAACATAAAAAATATTAAAACTATAGAAAAAATCTTACCCTGATGGGCATTACTGGCCAGGTAGTCAGCAGCGAGCACACAAAATGCTGAATAGAATGGTTCGTACTGATCATCATGATGAAGAATCTCTTCTTTGCTGAAAGAGGAACATGTACAAAAATACAATACAGTATGTGCTGCGCAAAAACAACTTATTTTGGAAAGATAGCTAAAAGGGTGCTCCTTATCACCTTCATTCTATTTTTGTATTTTTTATACAGGGTACTTCTTTTTCATACTTAATGAATTGACTGCTATGATGGTAATACCCTAAAAAGATGAAATTACTATAATTTATTTTATTATTATAATCTTTACTCCAATCCTCTAACTTCACTGCCTCACCATCTATCCCAAATGCTACATTACATGGTTTCCTAACATTTATCCCCCCTTTGTTTGGAGGAGCTCCCAAGCACAAATTCTCTACTCATCCTAAATTAACCTTTCAACTTCCTGTTACCAATTTCCATATTTAGCCATCTCTTTCTGTGTCTATAAGGTCGAATGAACACTCCAGTATTCTTGAGAGTAAATTATATCTTTTGCCCTTAACAGTATTTCTTTGCATATGTCTTCTACATCAAAGATACCTCATTTATTTTTGCCGTTCCCTCCCAAACGTACTTACCAAATCAATGAATGCATATATCATCTGCAACACGTGATACACCATGATTCCTTATCAGTTTTAATATCCTTGCCTTATCATATATGCAAGAGATTATTACTGACATCTCTTTATCAAGTGCTTGATTGATCAGAGGACTTGCTCTCTCAATCATATCCTCTTTCCTTTTTTTTACAGCTCTTTCCGAGGACTGTACTCAATTATATATATATTTTTTTTACTGCATCTGAGAACATTTCTGTAATACCCTCCTAGTTCGTATTTATATCCTGAGAGTCTCACTTGAACTGTTCAATACTTTTCTTTACTAGGATATTCCTAGCTGTTCTTCCATCTCTCTCAAAAGAGAGCAATGCACAAAATTTAATTCATATAAGCTATCACCTAACTTAACTCTTTTGAGCTTCTTTATATTGCATATTACAGATCAAATGAAGTTATAACCCAACCTTGATAGTGGCTAGTAAGCATCAGAAAAAGATTGGATAGAAAAGGGACCCCTATCCAGGTTTCTCACCAAATTCAACAACCAATTCTTAATCCCACAGGGGAGAAGTCAACATCTTTAGCTCAGATTAACGAGTATGATCAGTAAGTCTTAAAAATTAGAAGAAGGCATAAAGCCATGTTACTTGAAATCTTATGAAGAATACCAAATTAAATTCCCAATATTACAGGTTTTTAATATTTTTTTCTTATCAGCAGTGGCCAGTTTAGTGTAAGGAATAATCTAGGAATTTTATAAGATTCATATAAAGCAGACTGCCAACAGCAAAAATATGTACTAGATCTTGATCTTAACCAAGATTGACAACGATTCAAAAAATCAACAAACATGGAGAAACTATATATATCCACTCCCTAACCGAACCTAACCTTCCCAACCGAACCAAATACAATAAATTTCAATAGATATTTTCTTAGCTGAGGGTGTGAATATAAAAATATATCAGAAAACATTCTGTTCATGACATTAGATCCAAGATTCAAGGAAATTTTCATACATACATATGTACAGACAACAGCCACAATTCCAATTGTAAGGAGTTGGCCGAGTCAAAGCACATGATCAAAATCTGGATGGTCATTTACCTTCCACGTGACATATTGCACCAGGTTGTGACACAGGTGACGACCAGATATAGACAAACAATATCAGGAAGGTGAACTGATCATGAAATTGGGAATACTGAAAAGCTTACATATAAAAAATACGCAAAAATGAAAAACGAAGGAACTTGAGAAGTATTAAATAGCCATTAAAGTTATTATGGTAATAGACAAACGCAAAAACAGGAAGGTGAACCAATATTGAAATTAAGAAGTACAGATAAAAAGCCAAACTGATATAAACTGTATTAGACAAACAGTAAACCCACAAAGGAAATTATAAAGTATTAAAAAACCAAAAAAGGCTAATCGAGTAATAAATAAAAACGAGAGCAGGAGAGAGATAACGAAAACTGAAAAAAATTAAAGACAAAAAAGTTTAAACAGAGACAGACATAACAACAGGAAGTTGAAGTGATTGGGAAATTGCGGTCTAAAAAAAGCCAAAAATAATTAAAACAGAAATAGCAATAACACGCACACAGGAGGGTGAACATAATGGAAACTGAGAAGTATAAATAAAATTAATATTTAATAACAATACTTATTCCAATTTGTAATATACTTTTTATCCAAACACCGTCAAACATTTACATTTTCTGGCCTTCCCCATAAAACAGATGAAAATAAAGATAATTATTCATTCAAATACGGATACAATTACCTAATCGTATCCAGGAAAAAGATAATAAAAAGAAAGATATTTATATTTGACTAGCTTTCAGCCACTGGTCTTAAGGATTCTACTGCATATTAATTTAATAAAAGTATCACCTGATATAAACACTCACAAAACAGTCGAAAATGACATATTTATTTTCCTTGTGGTAAGAGTGAGCCACCTACTTACCTAAAAATAAGGTCATTTTCCAAACCCTAAATAACCCATAATTACAGGGTCAATTGGCAATTCAATGCGACCTACCTCTTCACTATTGCTTTGACTAGTTCGGGAATATCTTGTTTGTTGACAGAACCGTAAGAGGCAGCCAAAATTGGCTTCACCATTTGACTCCATTCCACTCCACCGGACGTCGCCGCCATGATTACTGGCACTGACTGAAATATTTGGGGCGGGATCTAGCCATCAATGTCAACTATAAAATAGCTAAGTTTGGGGGGAAAGTAGCTGTGATTTGCTATGAAAATGTTAATAATAATAATAATAATAATAATAATAATAATAATAATAATAATAATAATAATAATAGTAATAATAATAATAATAGTAATAATAGTAATAATAATAATAATAATAATAATAATAATAATAATAATAATGAATAAATAATCATTTGCGTAAGCACTCATTTTATTCCATTATTGTTTACTTCATATCAATTTGAATATTTCATTCTGAACGTTATTATGATATAGTAAAGTATATTTTTTCATTGCAATGTATCTCGTAAAGATACATGTTTATAATAAAATTAATTATTATTCACAGAACAAAAACCGATTGTTACATTTTAGAATTATAAATATTTGATACGTAAGTAATCATTTGTCTCCTTTTTTTTTTTAATAAGACTGACGTCAGATGTTTATGCAAATATTGAAACTAACATTGCTATTTCCTCTCATTCAGTGAGTCATAATCAGTCCCCCATTCGGATAGGGGTGGATATAGACATAACAGAGCTGAGAGATCAAGGCTGGTTGCCCTCTGCAATACCATAAGACTATATCAAACCCTCGATTGTCAGCCACTCTTCCACTGAGGAACCTTGGTTCCCATCACTGTTAGCTAGTGTAATATATCAAAACAATGTTGCAAGCATATTTACTCAGAGCCAAGCTATAAAATAGAAAAATTGCAACTTCTGCTTCTTTATTGGGAGCTTTTCCCCATGTCCATATAGTCACTGTTCTTACTAGTTTCTTAGACCCTAATATTTGCATTAGCTTAAAATATCAAGGCCAGATGCTCTTCCTTACACCAGCCCTCTCCATTGATCTAGGCACGGAATCAACACAAAGTTGAGATAGCATGACTCCCCAGTGAATGCACTAAAAGGCTGACTAGATTTACAAACAAATGCTTCTAAAAAACTTGCATGTATTTCGAAAAAAGAAATGTTTCCACTCTTTACTGTGTCACAATTAGTTCCCATTCAAATAGGCCAAGACACAGATGTTGGAATAGAGGGATCAGGCTGGATGCCTTTTGTATCGTCTTGCAGTGAGGTAGAACCCATGCTACTTGCATCCCAACTCACCTAGTCTACCACTGCACTATTTCAGCCCCCTATCTCAGAAAAAATGTTACATAATAAAAACATGGTAATAGAGCTGATAAATGGCACCTTTATTAACATAGTCATATATAAATAATATCTGACAAAATATTTTATATAATACAATTAAGATTTAAAGATATAAAGCTCAGGGACTGAACTCTGAAATAAAAGCATAACAGTTATGTGCTAAGCCAAATGGGTGCATTACATACAGTTACCAAACAACAAATCTTATAACTTGCATTATCCATGTTAAGTAGTATTACATTACAGTACAAAAATAGGAACAATAAAACAGCTAAATTTCAGCACCAGTATTTGATGCTTATATCAAGTCTTTACACAATAACCTCTATCATACTCATATGTTTACTTTCATAACTAAGATGAAGTGGTGGGGGCAAAGCAGCTACATCTGTCTGACTCCATTACAAAAGAACATTATCTGTTACCCGGTGGATGACCCAAGAAGGTAGGTTGGGAGAAACTTTGGTAGCCCTTTATCCCAAAAGTTAAGAGGAGTGATGGAAGTATGGTGAATGTGTGCTTTGACTCGGCCATCCCCTTACAAGGGGGATTGAAGCTCCTGTGTATGTATGTATGTACTAAAATGGTACGCCACAATACCGCTACAGTAGACGAAGCCTTAGCAACATATTTTAATTTTACTCTTCCACTCATTTTGTTCGCAAACTTGATCGACGAGTTTATATTTCTGGTATTAAAATGCTGCAATATCTTACCATAAAAAATATAACCGCATAAAAATATAAATGCATAACTTACCAACCATAAGAAAAACTTTGGGAATACCTTCTCAATGGAAAATCATCAAGATAAAAGGAAACAATAAAGCATAACAAACATATGTTGTGTAACAATACTGCTTACATTCTTAAAGTGTGCAAGTTTATTTTCATAATCAACAAAATATAACTAAATACAGTACAATAAAACAAAGTAATAAAAAATAAAATCTTGATTTCTCATTCCTAGTGCAAATAAAATAATACTGTCGAACACATCAGTCATTTTAGCTGGGCAACATGATGTTGCCTTCAACGCTTTTCTGAAATCAAGAATATATTGACTATTAGGATCTTGTAAAGATGAGTAACCCCCAGAACCCTATGTATAGTAAAATAACCCTGTAAATTGCTAGGTGTGGCTAAATTAGGTTAAGTGACTTGCTTTAAGCAGGTTTCAATAAATATAAGACTGTACATTATGGTGTTTTCCTATACTTTCAAATGCTCTTCACTTTGGTTCTGCAAAGACCTTATTGTAATGGAGTTCACCTCTGTTCCACACATAATATAAAAGAAACTCTCATAATATTTAAGTGCTACTTTTATCAATACAATCATATTTTTCTTCATTTATCTTCATTAAAACACCCTGAGTATATATTTCTCTGTCCAACAACAACTACATCAATATATAATTACTATACAATATATCAAATATTCTAATTCTTATCCATTATCTACAAATATTTTTAATATAATTTACCTTAAGAGCTTCAGCTCTGCTGCTCCAGTCTTCTTCGGCAATTTTTGCAACAACTGCTTTTAGAAGCAGAGTGGCTCTCTCAGCATTGTCTCTGTAAAAACATTCGAGTCTTTAATACGGAATATTGAAATATAAATTCAAACCTAAGGTTTAAGTGAATTTTAGTTTTTGCAAACATTCATTCTAAATACACCAGATACTTGCAGACTTTTAAATAGGTGAGAGCTGATTGAATTGAAGAATCAGAGATTAACTTTACATACATGAGGAGATTGCCATCAGATGAATTGGAAGGGTTTTACCAGCTGCAGCAATCGGGCCTCACAGCAGAAGATCCTTGCCCACTTTTCCTGTGGTTGACCCATGCTGGGCGATGGAGGGAGAACTGTGGCAGTTCTTTAATCCAAAAGAGCTAAGAGAAGTGATCGGGGAATAGCTGACTTCTGGTGAACGTGTGCTTTGACTCAGCCACCCCTTATAAGAGGGATTTTGGCCAGTGTCTATGTATGTATGTACTGTCTAAGTTGTTATGAATGAGAATTGATAAATAAATATATATGTCGTCACTTATGAGAACAAGTCATGAAAGGATACTAAGAATGTTCACAAAATGTAGATAAATATTAATTTGCATAATACTAAAAGGCAAACAGGAAATTAAGTAGTAAGATGCAATTGTGTCTGATATTCATCAGCATGAATACTTAATACACAGACAATGACAGTAATTCCCTATATAAGGGGGTGGTCATGTAAAAGCACACACATTCAGCAAAGCCAAACATACCTAAATTAATCCTCTTAGCTCCTGATAATACTTACTTCATAGTCTGCATAACCCTCTCCACAGTCACAGGTTCTTCGCCTTCTCTCCAGCAGTCATAGTCAGTTGCCATGGCAATGGCAGCATAAAACAGTCCAGCCTCTCTTGCAAGTACAACCTGCAGCAAGAATGAAAAGATGTTTCTCTGCAACTATGGCAATTTACAATGGACTCAAATTATGAATGGTTACTGACAATATAATTAATCCATATTCATCAGAATAGAATAGCAAAACTGTACTACATCTCTTTACAAATTTGGGGAGGGAAAGAATACCTCCTCCGAGTTTCCGTATAAGTCGTAACAGTTGATTAAATGGGGCGGAATGAGGAGATTGGGCATCCCCTCCATTGTATTTTCCTCCCAGTCAAATATTTTGCTTTGATTTAGACACTCTCCTCATAAGTGAGATTAAGGCTTTTGTATATAGTTTTCATAACGGATATATATACTGTATACAAAAAACTTAGCAGTCAAAAAATTAAGATACTTTTTTCAGAAAGCAGCCATATCCTACTGAAGCTAGCAAATGGTCACAAATGATACAAGAATTAAGATAGCAGGGCTTTAATGTATCTGCCTAACCTTACCTCTTTAATCAATTGTGCTTTGGCAAGGAAATATTTAAGGAAGGAAATTAAAACTCTTGTTCCCTATCCTTTTCAGTCACCTATTAAGACATGTAGTGTGGAACTGGTTCACCCCTTTGCTTTATATAAAAAAAAATTTACGCTTTATGTTAATATTAGTCCCCACTTGGGGATGGAAAAAGACATATAGAAGCTGGGGAATCAAAGTTGGATATCCTTCCCAAAGCTTCGCTTTAGACTCAAATGCAAATTTTCATCTTCGGAGTCAAATATTATACTGTTACGCTACAGCGGTCCCCATATAACTTCATATACCGGTAATTATCAAAAATGCTATACCGTACCTCAGGGACAGTTGTCATATTGATGACATCACCTCCCCACTGTCGGAACATGTGACTCTCGGCTTTGCTGCTAAATCGTGGACCTTCCACTGTGATAACAGTGCCTAGAATTGAATAATTTAAAATTAAAAACTCAAAGAATCAATTCTGATTTAAGTTTTGGGATAAAAAAAAAGTTCTCCACATATATACAGGGGGTACATGAAAATAGCAATACTTTACAATCACCTGCAAGTAATACAAAGATATAACTGATTGTTAAAATTTGACAATCTGGAAAAGCTCAAAATTTCCCTAACACCCAAGTGTCTTCTCAGAGCAAAGGTTCAGTCTAATGACAGCTCCCATCCACAAAACCTCATGTTACAGAGGGGAATATACTGGAATAAAATCATGCTGGTACAGCATCTTTTATAAGGAGAAATGCTAGAACAATACTTTGGTTCTTCTAGGGCACGAAAACTAGTACAGTATATAAACAATCCTTTATATAAAAAATTATTCCAAAATAATCTCTAAAGTCAACAAACGATAGGATCAAAACACTAAATATTACCCTTAGAATGAACCGCATACCCTAATTCATTACAGGTATTCAAGATGATCTGCCGCGTATCGCTACAGAAAGGGGTGTCCATAGGTAAGTGAAGGATACCAGGGGGGTGACCTTCAGAAGCATCATAAAATGTCTGCTGCCTTTTCGTTGTTCTGAAAGAATGTGTATAAATTATGTAAAACCCTGGAGATAGAGGCGAAGGATTAACACATTTCCTTTGCCATCAAAAAGCAAATGAAAGGGAACCACCATTGAGTAGTGGTAGAAAATTCAACTCAGGAGGTAAGGGACCCACTTTTGAGCTCATAGTTAGCAAAGCATTAAAAAGGGCATCCAACTTTAATTCCCCAGCTTCAATCCGTTTGAATCCACCCCCAAATGGGAACTAACACTGGCACACAAAATTAAAACAAGAAACCGAATGGGTGACAGGGAACAAAGGGTTAGCAATCCTCCTCTCTTTGGATATGGTACTGTTTACAGAGACAAGTGCAATATCTATATTTATTTATTTTAAATAGTAATAGTAACAATAATATTCTACATGTACTGCATAAACAGAGAGCACTTTAACATACCTGTCAATAAACTGATCCAGAATAACAAAGTCACCTGGTTTAATATGTTCTTGTAAAGATCCACATGCAGTAGACACCACTACGTGTGTGCAGCCAATTTCCTTCAGAGCCCAAATATTAGCACGAAAATTCACAAGGGTTGGCATTATTGTATGCTTCCGGCCGTGTCTGAAAAAACAGTAAATGAAATATTAATAAGTAACTTCAAAAAGACTAAATTTCAGCTGTTCACCAGACAGATCTCAGCAATATAAAGTATAAAAAATGTCCAAATAACAAGTGTGATATTGACTAGATAAGTGCACTAAGAGATATGGCTTGAATTGCACAAATAAGCTGCAGTGGCAGGTAAAACTAAGTGATTCTAGAATTATATTTATAATTAAGGGGATCAGATAATAATGAACTAACAACACAAATCCATTCAGGTATCTGAAGAGATGCTTCAGGGTTTTTACGGCTTAGGATCCTCCAAACATCTCCACCTACAGTGCTCATTTAGTCTCCTAGCATTCCAACTCATTCTTAATGTCTTGAAATGATATCTTGTATCTATGGTAGCCTAAAAGTTACTACTTCACTAGCAACAAGCACGAAATCCCAGCTACGTCAACAGCAAAAACAGTGACCAAAGAGACAAACAACTTAACCTATCAAACTTAAATGTGTACTAATATTCTCCAGATCTGGAATATCATTAGAACCTAAATCATTCTCACTTCTATCGTCATGGACCAGTATAAAAAATGGTCATCTCTTCTTTACACTCTCTCTTCCTACCTATAGTCAGACCCTTCAAACTTTACGATTTAACTACTGAACTGGATATTTTTATCAGCTTTTTCCTGGAAGCAATTCCTAATTCCAAGCACTTGGTATCTTAAATAATGTTCCTGATTGCAAATTACTATTTAGTACTAATTTTCATACATAATATTCTGATTCTCTCACTACGTAGTCATACATAAAATTTTAATCCCATCACAGCTTTTGCAATGGAGACTTATACCATGGGTATGCATAAGTACAAATAGGCACTAAAGACAAAGAAAAAAGATTATATGGATGTACGCACCAATATGTCATCAAGACCCAATATCATGGTAAATACAGTGTTAGTAGAACATATTAACCTGTAATATATGTCTTATCAAAGTAAATTAAACAAATAAACAGATTTGAATGTAATACTGTTAAATCATATAAGTGGAGTGATACAAAGTCTTATCTCTCCTCTCCTATGAATTTCACAATAATGCTAAATCCTTTTCCAGACTTTTCACAAATTAAACAAACCAACTCAATTGTTATTGAGTCTGCATTACACAATTCGTTATTTAATAATAAATTTCACTTCAGTAACATAGACCAAGAGTACCTGGCAAGCAATACACATGGTACACCACCAATTTTTCCCTCTAGAAGCACATCTGAAGGAGAGCCATATGGGGTAGTCAGTGTATGTTCAGTTGCCCCTTCAAAGAATTTTGGGTTGCTTAAACCAGAGCCTCCAATAATGCCAATCTGAAAAGAAAGTTGGGATGGTTATGTAAATGGTTCTAAGAATAGGCTTTCTAAGTTTTGAAATCACGCAACAACCTAAACCATTATAAACCATTACAAGTTTACAATCTGGTTTATAGTAACATGTAAGGTTGGTATTTACAAATACCGTACAATAAAAAAAAAAAAAATCTGGTTTTTCAGTTTTCCTTCAAAACTATTTTTTTTTATTTTACGTTTTGTGTGTCACTATTAGTCCAGATTTCATAGAGGACACAAATGACTTGAACCTGGGGGATTAAGGTTGGATTCCCTTCCTATAACCCCCCTGTGAGGTCAAGCACTGGTCGGTCACCTCCTGATTTTTTTTTTTTTTTTATGATTGTGACAAAAGGACAGAAAAAAAAATTGCCCTCATTGGGCCTGGGTGCGAAAAAAAAACATAAAGTAAAGAGAAACAGAGATGGAGAGGTGTTGACTTGTCATATGTGAAGGGATAATAAGAGTTCAGCTATCTCCAAGGTAATTACTATTTCCAATGACTATTTCAGTGTAAAATGCATAATATTCTTGCAAAGTGGGGTGCTTCTCTCTAGCTTCCTAGACAATTATCCTCTAGTAAGATACTATTATTTTATATGGAAGTAAGTACAGTAAAGATAAATATTATATGATAATCTGACTGAAGAAACTTGTAAGGTAATTCCCTTACTATATCTTGAACAGTAAAATACCCA
Organism: Halocaridina rubra; assembly: GCA_037179515.1. NCBI lineage: Eukaryota > Metazoa > Arthropoda > Malacostraca > Decapoda > Atyidae > Halocaridina > Halocaridina rubra. Next base: position 15,235 of record JAXCGZ010011469.1, read on the forward strand.
AAAAATCTTCAGAATGACGTATCAAAAATACAATTTCTTCACCCAAAAATCGTTGAGCTTAGCTTTGTCTAATATAAAAAAAAATTCGTCAAATGAAAACATTTTCTGGACAGCTCTCTATGGATATGGATATCAGTGTCTAAATTCTGAATGTTAAACATTTGCTATAAAAATCTATTCCAAGGAAGTAAATATTGGAAATTCGTCTAAAGGACCCGTCCACAGACTACATCTGAGAGGAATGTCCTGCACACTCCATGTGTTGTTGTTACATCCTATTATGGGGGTGAACAGACAGGATGGAGTAGGGGAATTAAGGCTGAATGCACTTCTAACGCCCCACGGTGGGCTCTATCAAGGGTTTGTCACCTCCCAAATCAAGTGTTCTAACCACTATGCTAGCTCAGTCTCCAGCTTGCAGACTTCCCTATGACAAACAAAACTCATGGCCCCTTTAGACCTTAGGTCAAATGCATGGCAAACTTGGTAATCAATCACTGGCCCGAAAATTTTATAATAATAATCCTTAAGAAAAATTATGCAATACAGCCAAGATCAGACACTAGGAAAATATCTATTTATCAAACTAGTTTGGGTTGTTGAAAATTGTGAAGCAAAACAAATAATTTGGACATAATAAAATTATACCAACAAAGTGAATAGTATAACATTATCTCTTATGGCATACACATAATGATGACAATAACCTTGACACCACTCATTTTGTTGCTCTCGTAGGAAATCAGTTGACAATTGCGGATTGTAGATAATTAAGGAATACCCTGACAGATTTTTGAACTGGATTTCGTGATTTAAGGCACATGTGTAGGAGGACGTAAGAGCACTCGCTAAGACTTGCGAGTATTAGATTCGTTCTTTACGAGTAAAAATATTCTTTTTATATCTTGTAAGTCCATTTAATGGATAAACTTTTATTTCATGCATTACAGACATAGGTATTAATATTTTCAAAATTAATACAAAAATTATGATGCTTCAATTGCTAATTTAACAATTACAAGTTTTTTGCATGCTTCGTTGATTTGCTTATTATGTTCGATAAAGAGATTTGAATATGTTAAATATATAATACACCCTATATTTACTTATATATAATCAAAGGGTAATAAAATATTATTATATAAATGTATTGGTATATATTTCAAAATAAAAATGACAGAATCATTTGCCTCCCATCATATATGGAATGAATAATGTTTTCATTTGGATACTCTGATGCTCTTAATGAAGAAATTAAACTCTTGAAAAATTAGAATATAATCTATTCATTATTCAAAAAAGTTTTAAAAACATATATATAGAAATTAATTATTTACTAAATTTTACTATAAAATATATCATCAAGTAAAGATGTGAAAAATACTTTATATAGATCTATCCACTTAAAGAACAAAATATTGGAATACTGCGGAGTGCAGACAAGCATCATGGCAGGCGAAGAAGAAAAACCTCTAGATGAAACGAAGAGTTATATGGGCATCCCTGAGGCCCAATTTGTAGTGCGTATAGTATATGAGATAAAGAATTAATATTATTAATATAATCTGAAAGAATATGAGTGTGTTCTTCTTTATATATGAGGGAAGGTATGCCTGATCGGAAGGCATGGAACACTCCTCAAACTGTGAAGTCATGCCGCACCTGTGTTTTGGTGCGAATTTATTGGCATTATATGGCTTGACAGAAGTGTATATACTAACCTGTTAGTGCTCTGTTACTATGAAAAAGGACGGAACACGTACAGTTTAGCGGGCCATACCAATGTTCAAAACCTACCAGTAGATGGCGATAGACTGACTAGAGAACTGTCGGATGAACACAACAAAAACGGTGAAAAATAGGCATACGAAACAATTTTTTTACTATCCTAACTAAAAATATTTTCCTAACCTCTTAGCTAGGGGGGCCTGGGACCCCCATCTTACTATCCTAACTAAAAATACTTACCTAACCTTCAGTTGAACTACTTACCTGAGTGGAGGGATGAGGTTGTTGAGTGGCATGGGCCGCTAAACTGTAAACCATGACTCGTTCCTCCTATCCTTGGATGGAGAATCCGTAAAAAAAAAAAAAAAAATCAAAAACATTTGCCTACGTGGTTTTGACATACTAATCATTCATGACACTAAGTACATACAGTACAGATATATGTTAAATTAACATTGCCCGTCCTGATTCAGTTGTGACTTGGCCGTTGATTCTTCTTTGGGTATATTAATGAAAATGTGAGGGGGGGATAGAATACTTCCTCCGTTTTCCCCTGCGTGTCATAAGAGTCAACTAAATGGGACGAAGCGAGGAAACTGGGAATTCGCCCTCTCTATTTTTCTTCCCAAAGAGTCAGAGCATATTGCCATGACTCAGCCACTTCTCTTATAAGGAAAAAATGATGGCTCATATATATATATATATATATATATATATATATATATATATATATATATATATATATATATATATATATATATACTGTATATTTTTTTTTAGTGGCCAGTGTAGATAAACTGAGCTTTTTTTTTATTATTGCTATTCTTTAATTCACTTACTCTAGGTTGCTAACACTTGAAGCCATATCAGATATTGTAAATTAGGTTGTACTTCATTCTCCCGTTAATTAAAGCTAGGATATGAGTTAGTTTCTACTTATGTATTCTAGCTTTAGAAGGTTTCATTTTGTTGTATAACCTTTTAGAAAAAGCAATATATATATATATATATATATATATATATATATATATATATATATATATATATATTGTTTTTTCTTCATTTTTCTTGTAAGTACACCATCTTCTCGTCGAAGAGTTTCTGCACTAACTATTTTTGGATGTCAGTAGGCTTTGTCAAGCCAGTATATGATAAATATCCTGACTAAGAGGCAATAACATGTTAATTTTTTTTTTCTTCTTTTGCAGGAAGATGTAGATGCTTTTATGAGCAAGGATGATAATGCTAATAATGCCCAGAATGTCATCAAGAGACTAGATGAACAGCTGAACAAATATAAATTTATGGAAGTACACCTGCAGGCAAAACGCAAAAAGTACATAGCAAATGTTGTTTTCAGTTTTTGTAATCTTTTAAAAAGTAACCCTGTAGATGGTAAGGTTTGGTTAAGTTAGGTTAGGATATATATGGCCAAGTATGGACTGATATTAAACATACATTGATAGAGGGAGTGGTACTTGTACTCAGTTTTCACTCTTAAAACCAGAATTATAGTCAAAGACTGCTTTCATGCTTAGGAGTTAATTTTTGAAAAGTTTTGAGAGTGATTATTAGAAAAGAATTGTGGGATTATATAAATACTCAATTGTATAAGTGAGCTTATGTTTTCAAGGGACATACAGGCAGTTGTATTCTGAAAGATGATGTATATTTAAAATTCTCTCTCCAATTTTCAGATTGAAGTCCCAGATTCCTGAGATTAAAAGCTCCCTACAAATAGTGAAAGAGATGAAATCGCGAAAAGATGCTGCAGATCCAATAGAAACGACTTTTCTTTTGTCAGATCAAGTTTACATGAAAGCGAATATACCCCCTACGGATCGAGTGTGCCTGTGGCTTGGTGTATGTAACACCTCAGCATTTTTTTTAGTAAACCTAAGCAACACTGATAACATTTTGCCATTTTTGTAGTTACTGTTTGCTTTTCCATGTGTCATTATTAATCCCCAGTGGAATGGGGGTGGACACAGGTTAGAGCTGGGTAAATTAGCCTGAGTGCCCTTCCTAATGCCCCGCATTGCACTTGTTCAAAGGTCTGTCACTCCAAATCGAATGCTCTAACCACTGCACTACCAATGTAATAATACCTTTTTAAATATACATAGTACATAGCAAGGAAACATTCCAATTCTTTGTTAGGAACTTGACCATTTACGTACTACTAAATATAAGTGTTTCCCTTTTTTATATTACTTGAATGCACTGTTCTATGTGACACTATTAGTCTTCATTCGAATGGGGGTGGACAGAAGTTTGAATATTGATGATATAATAGCCTTGTACTTTATCCCTCTTGAGATTACATGACAACTGAGTTGGTTTTTGCTGTGTGTATAGTTATCACATGCATGTTACTGGCTCGTTCTTAGTTTTGATAATCTGTTGGCAATGCAGAGATAATGTAACTATTGGGGAAATTTTAATGAAAGCTTTAATTTGAAATTAAATGTTTCGGTACTGATAATTGTAAACAAGTATAAAGACTTGGTTACTTTTTTAATATAATATTTTTTATAATTTATAACTGCAAACTGTAAATTACCTTCGTAGTGCTTTGTTGATATTAGTGCGCAAGTCTTTCCTTATACGCATCCAGATTTGCTACTCAAAAGAGGAGCAGCCAGAGAAGCCAGACTGCCATCACCAACCCCTGCCCCCCATGGTGCATGAGAACCAGGGAGAGGCTTCGGTCACTTGGACAATTAGCTCATTTCTACGTAATTGGCACAGAGAAATGACTCTGTCATTTCTCGAAGACTTCCCTCTAGCTGAAGGCATTTAAAACAACCCAGGAAACATATTTTGAAAGACTGCATTGTGCACTATCACATGCGCCACCAACACAACAGACACTTCCTGTGGGCTCTTTGTTGATGTACAGGATTGGCAGTAGTCATCTTCAGAGACTCGGAGCTGATGGCCCAGGCAGCTTAGTAACAATATCAACAACAAATACGTCATACAGTATTATATTTTCGGTTATCTAGACATTGTAATTTTATATGGTTATTGGTGATCAAGTTTTTAAACAAATATTGTTGTGTATATATGATGCTGCTTGCAGGCTAATGTTATGTTGGAGTATGACTTGGAAGATGCTGAATGTCTTTTATCGAAAAACCTAAACAAGGCAACAGTGAATTTGAAGCAAGTTGATCATGATCTTGACTTTCTAAGGTAGGCATAGCATTTTTACTTGCGTGAATATAGTCTTGTATACAGAAGACATAAACCTCTTTATAAAAGGGTGGCTAAGTCAAAGCAAAATACTTGACTCCATGTTAGAGTTAAATACAAAAGAGGGCATTCCCAGTCCCCTCATTCTGCCCCATTTAGTTAACTCTTACTACATGCTGGGGTGCATAGAGGAAGTACTCTTGCCCCCCCCCCCCCTCAGTGTTTTCTTGTAATACATGTGCTTATATATGAAAATTGGCCTATGTTTTTTTGTTCTTGAGTTGTCATAAAGAGTGATCTTATTACAGTTGAATATATTCCATGTAAGAATTGAACATTTTTTCCCAAGATACTTCATTAACAACTTGATTTATATAATTGATGAAGACAAAAATGTTCAGGAGTTAAAGAGAATCTCCTAAGGAATTTGTCATTATCTTAAACTGATTAAAAGGGCTGTAAAAAAATATAACGGAGTTTGTCGAAACCTAGCTTCATAACAGATATGTTGAAAGAAATTTTTCATTTTCAGGTTTCCCACATATTTTTCTCTCTCTGTTCTGCTATTTTGCCCTCTGATCGTTTATATAAAATATTTTCGTATGCAGTATTATATTTTAGTTTTTCATATATTTTCCCTTTCCTTCCCAATCACCTAGTATGTCTTGCCCTTATTTTCCCTTTCATGTTTCCCATTTTGCCTTTCATGGTAGTCCCCCTGCAGTACTGTACATTACTAATTCAGACTAGGGAATTACGGTACCTCCTTGTTTCATCTATTTCAGAAATCAAGGCACGACCACAGAAGTGACGATGGCGCGTATTTATAATTGGGATGTTAAGAGGAGGCGTATGCAAAAAGCCAAAGAAGGAGAAAAACCCTGAGGTTAAAGATGAAAACTTTATAATTTGGCATTTTTTCTTGCCCTGTCTACATGAATGTCTTAATGGATATTTTAACGGATTGAATAATCCTTCTTTTGAGTTGTTTATGGTGAACTAGTGAATTTGTTGAAAATGTTTATTTTAAACACACCTTATTTTGTGACAACTTGCTAATTGTAGTCAGTCACGGATGAACTTGAACATATGTTATTATATGACAAGTCACTATTTATACACAAAATCTATTTTCTTCGGTGATATTGTTTACATGCCCATTGATCTAACCTCTTTATTACCTAAGAATGACTTGGCTTTGTTAAATATGCTCAGCAATTTTGGTATCCAGTAAAAAAAAATTCAAGAAATAATGGTTCTTCATCACTTTCAGTGATTTATCATTCGTGTAAATGAAACATTACCTTATGGAAAATACTTCTTACCATCCTGTACAGTGTAGTTTGATCTTTGGCGCTGCATATTAGTACAGTTTATTTTCTAAACCTATGAAGTGTTATTCTATTCCATAATAATTTCAGTGAAATTGAAAAAACTTGAAAGGCTTGCTTTGTTTTGGTGAATACAAAAAGGAATAGGTTTTTTTCTTTTAATATGTTCTTTTTTCCAGTATTCACATTTAATATGTTCTTTTTTCCAGTATTCACATTTTCTCCCCTTTATTTTCTCTGTTCGTATGTTCTGTTTTTCCCAAAGAGATAAGGAAAGTTATTAACATTAACTACCTTGAATCACTCTTGCTTGAAATGGCTGATGGTAAGGAAAATATTTACTGCTAATACAGTAGATTTTTTATAATTATAATTGTTCATATTTTACTATTTTCTCATAGTCGTTGAACAGTTTGGTTGATCCCTTTTGTAAGATCAGTTAAGGAGTTTACAGAATATTTTATTATTGATCAAGCAATTGGGCCTTTTATCAGTATTCTTATGTGTCTTAATTTCTTTGTATTACTTTCATTATCAAAATTTATCTTCCCCATTTTTTATCATTATTACCTCTGTTCATCTTCAGTGTTTACCAGTACAGTATCTTATTAAGTGGTATAAATGCCACATAGTGGTAAGGATACTAATGTTATCTAATTTTTACTTATGTCTGCTTAAAAGTATCTTCTTCAGTCCCTTCTACTCATATGTAGTGATGCACAGCTTACTTTCTGAACTTAAGTACAAGCTACTTAAAATATGTAAGAACGTATGGACGCCGGGTGTATGATTTAAATCACTTTGAAATCATTGAACACTTGATAACTAATTATGATTACAAATTTACTAAATTGATTGCTATGCCATGTGACAGCCATTCGAATTGAATGGAATATAATGCATGTGATAATGAGAATTTTTTTTTTTAATATTAAAACATATTGATAATCATATACAATTAAACCTGAAAAGCTGTTTTTCATTTTATACCCTTTATGAAAATTTGTCACGCTCTATGTGGTGCACAACTAACCAAATTTTTGGTAATTTTACTCAAATCATGTAGACATATGAAACTGTGGTGGCTCGTAGCTAGAATTAGTGGGAGTGCTGCTTCAGAAAATGTTTAGCCATTGTTTTTATAGTGAGTGAAATGAATCACATATGAAAAGAATATTTATACATTAAGCTTTAGGATTATATAATGTAAAGGTATAGTGAAAATAGGGGGGTGCTGCAGTTTCACAGTGCTTATGCACGAGCAGCCATTGAGAAGAAAGACTCCACCTAGAGCTACTTTCTCTGAAGTATTTAAATGTATATTGTGTCATAACCTTATTACCAGCTGAAGAATACTCATACGCCATTGTACCATAGCGCTTTTGGACTGATGTATTACTACAACTAGAGGTCTTTTTAACCTCCCAGGACAGCATAGTGTTAAGTCTTTATTCAGTTACATTTCTTTTCCTACGGCCACGTCTTCACTTAATATACCTGTGTATTTATTACATATCTCTCACTTTCCCCTCACCCCTTACAAGTCACAACACTCCATCTTTTTTTCTCTTTGCATATGTCTTCATGAGCCTGATGAGGGCTATTTTCTTTGCCCCTCTTGGTGTTGCATGCCATAATAGAAGTGACAATAGAATGTTAAAGCTGATATAGAATATTGATTTCTGTTTCATGTGTCACTTAATCCCCATTTGAAAGGAGTTGGAGCTGGGAGGTTAGCCTAGATGCCCTTCTTCCTGCTCTGGGTGGGCTCGAACACAGATCTGTCAAATCCCGAGTAGGACATGCTGACCATTACGCCACCACAGTCCTGTAAGCTGATATTGAACGTTGTGTCAAAACTGAATTCAACTGAAAATCGTGCTATGGTAATACATTAGAAATATATATGGGGCTCATTAAAATGCAAGAAATAACAGGGTATCATTTCTCACCCTGTAGCAAAAGATATTTATCCCCCAGAAGTAAAAGTCCAATAATAAAAGGAGAAGCTTAAGAAGTGCCACTGTCAATTTTTTGTTCTGATATGGCTTTTTTATTATGAAACTATAAGGATGTATGTAATTGTCTAATCATATGATAGCTTTTGAATAGGAATAATAACTAGGAATACAAAAGAAATTTATAAATTCTCTTTATATCAGATATACGCACCTGCTGTGGCCAAGTGGCAGAGTTTTCTATAATTTGTCAGCTTATGAGTTTGAGGCCGGTCACGGTCTGAGGTTAGAATAGGTATTCACTCAGAGTAACAGCTGCACTTGCTAACACCCAAGTTATTTGCAGGAAGGCACCATCCTAACCCTTATTAGAAAATAGAGTCTGTGACATAAAACCGATCACGTTTTATATATGAGATATGGTTGTCACCTGGATGACATCCACATATGACAAACAGTGTTTATTGCTGAAATAGTGTGACCATGGTTTAAGTAATTGTTAATAGTCATTAGATTGTTATATGATATTTAGATATGATAGCAAAATCTTTCTTATTTATGAACTAACGGGTTGGTTACTGTTATATATGATTTTTTTTCACATGAACATACCATATATATATATATATATATATATATATATATATATATATATATATATATATATATATATATATATATATATATATATATATCAGAAGTGGATTAGACTAGTGATCTAGTGTACTTTTATGCAGAAGTCTTAATGACAATCATTTTCAAGGCTGGGATGTCTGTGCAAAATAGATCACATTTACAGTTTTAAAGGCTTGAAGGAAATTATTATACGCCAAAGATATTCGAGAACTTTTTCTTCACTGTCATTGTTATTACGAAAATCTGGGCTATCTCCGCCATGCCTTGCTCTCTCTGGGAACCCGTACTATTCCCTATCATTACTAATGGATGAATTACTATTCTCTGCAACGAAATTTGTTCTGTCGTAAGGATGAGTTTTAGGTTCTTATTATGTCACTCATTTCTCGTCCAAGATTAGAGTACAAGTAGTATTTCCTCATTACCTTTGCTACTTTCCTTGGAATGGTTTAAAGCGAGACCTCTGCACCGACCAAGCTTGGTGTCCTACACATATCTGGAAGAAGAAGGTCGAGTTTGTTTATTTACTCTAGTTTTCGCGTGTTCTTGCAGAGTGTAGTGATGAAGGCATTTTTCCATTAATTTGAAGGTTAACTATCCACTGTAGGTTATATAGGAGCCTAACAGTGATTTAGTGATATATTCGAGTTAGAAACCATTGTAATATGTACACTAAAAGTGAAAGTAAGATGTCTACCGGAAAGTACGATTGAATGGCAGTTGAAAACCAACATAACATATTTCTTAAAGATATCACTTAATATGTTCTCCATTCTATACCGAAGTGAATACTAAGAAATTTTGCGTGTTAAGTTATATTTTGTTAAATTGGGAAATTGTCTATCTGCCCTTCAGTACTCTACAACTATCTGTCTAATTTCCCATGGATTGATAATTTAAGGAAATATATTTATTGGATTTATTTTTCCACTCATCAGCTTTCGAGGAACTTGTTAAAGAATTCCCACCTGCAAGATGCAGGTTAGTTGTGTCTACATCATATAAATTTACAATAGTATTTTGAGCAGAACAAAGGTAAAGCAAAATTTTCATTTAATTCATACACTTGGGCAATCAATCATATTTTGGAATTCCATGGACTTATGCCTTTTTTGTTACACCCTTATAAGTAGGCCACTCTTCAGTGGACATGATTTATGCTTGTATAAATATAATTAACCTAACCTATAGATTAGGTTAATATATATTATTACATTAGGCATATAGTACCCATGTGAAGAGAGTCACATTTGTATCTGGTATTTATAGGCAAATTAATTTAGTAATTAGCCTAGTTAAGGAGCTTTTGGGTCTTGTAGAGAAGAGTAGCTCTAGAGTTATTGATATTTACTAGGCAAGTCATGTAGCCTATCCTAATTTAGTAATTTACAGTGTTATTTAACTTTGCTGAGTCACTCATCTTTGCAAGGTCCAAACTTTTAAGCAAATATATGAAGCATCTACATATTTAGGAAATTCATGGCATACCTATTTAGCAATTAGATGTTGAGGAAATATATGATATTTTAAGATAGCAGCTAATTATTTCGGAAGATTTTTCAATTCAGGTTGTAGCAACTATTTGGGTAAGAATTTTTGGGATCAAATAAAGATTAGTGACCCCCAATACAAGAAGTAGCCTAACCTAACGTAGGCAATTATGGGATTATTTAATGTTCTGAGAGTCGTTAAACTTTACCTAGTCTATTTTTGTCATATCTTGGAATGAAATATTTTCCATGTTGAGCTGACGTCTTGTAGCAGCAAATCAAGTGAAGTGAAATCCTTTATATATATATATATATATATATATATATATATATATATATATATATATATATATATATATTATAAAACTTTATTACTTGATCGTTGTAGTTTTATCATGAATTGAAAATACAATGCCAACATATATTAGAGTTTTCTTAGTTTACAGTAGCATAGAATCGATATTTGAGTTCTCTGTTGGTATTTTCTTGCACTTCCAGAATTCAAAGTGAAGATCACAAGAAGAAGAATAAAATTTACATCACAATTGGCTACATGTGAATCATCCTCATTTAGGGCGAAAATAGCATTTAATTAGGCGTCTTTATAATCTACTCGGGCGCTTCAATTAGGCTAATTATGCACTTCATTTAGAGGAAAATGGGATGGCAACACACTTAACACTAACCTAACCCCACACAAATGATAAGTTGTGGAAGTCATGATATGCTGGTTTCCGAATGTTGTGGAATCTGTTTTTTAATTTACTTTTTTTTATGTTGACATTCTGCAATGATCGTGATTCACTGGTATCGGTTTATTGTTTCTGTTACTAATTGTCTGTGACAATTACTAACAGCTTTAAGTGTAATTACTAAGAAGATAGAATAATTACTAAGTAACAAAGCAAAACCTTTCATGAAAAGAAACAAAAGAGAAAATAGATAATATATAGACTAATAAGCTTTTAGGTTTGACTTTCACATTCAGCTGCACTGCCAAGCAAGCCATCTCGCATCTTTCTTGGCAATCATTATAAGTAACTAAATATACCTTCATTCACGGGAAATATACCTTTTTTTACTAGTCCCCATTAGAGGGGTAGACATAGATGAGTGTCCCTTAAAGAGGCTCTTCTACTCGCCAATGCGAAATGATATACTGTATATCTTTACATTTCTAGAACTTATTTCAACGTGCAGCTGAGACTTGTGAATTGGCCTCTGCATGATGAAAGTCAATGCTCTGACTCGACCGACTTTCTTTCTACGGGATATATATATATATATAATATATATATATATATATATATATATATATATAATATATATATATATATATATAATATATATATATATATATATATATAGTTCTATTATGCTTATTTTATCCGAAGAGAATATCTTAAAAAAGGCCAGAAATATATTTGGTCTTTATGCTGAATAGTGTATTGTAATAAATAATATAATTTACAGTTGTGACTGATATTTTTTTTTTCCTTACAGGTTGAAATGTTACGGTAAGTAAACATAGGTTATGGGGCCAAGAAATCGTATATATATATATATATATATATATATATATATATATATATATATATATATATATATATATATATATATATATATATACTCTATTTATTTATTTTTTATTATTGATCTATTTACGAGAAACCGATATTTATGGGAAAATTTATATCTGCACTTTTTTTCGAATGTACCTCTTTACGGATGCATAATGTATTAGTAAATTGATATTATCCACTAGTTATATACCGATATATTTGCGCTATTGAAATGTTAGTATTTTTAGTCTTACTACTGAAATTTTGCGTTTTTATTGTTATTCTCGAGGCGATGCCAATATATTTGAGACTTCAATAGTGTTTATGAACGACATATTTGTGCTCCGTATACATCTGTAACAGTTTTAAGCATAGCACCTCAGTACCGGTCCCAAGCCCGGAACAGTTAGGAGGAGCATCTGACTGTATTTGAGCCTCACACCATTTTCCTAGAGGCTGGTGAGATGCATCGAACCATTCTGAACATGGAGAAAAGCTGCCGTTATCGATTGCATCATTTGTACCGCAACATTTGGGCATTTCAACTGTAGTTTTTCCTATTAACGATATTTTAACTCATGCTGTATTATATAAATGTATTTTTATTTCAATATAGTTATTTCTTGGACCCTATAATCTATGCTGGGCAAGTTATCCAGAGTTTCAAGAAACAGTAATTTTCTTTTATCATAATAATATTATACTATTAACGCCTCCAGTTGATGGAGATAGTAACCTCCAAAAGTTTAGAGGGGTTGTTTATAATTCTAAAATTATATTCTATTTATACGTATACTTTTTGGATATTTTTTCTATATAAATTAAATATTAATAGACTAGGAGACTCTTCTGACTTAATATTATATTTGTTGTGATATGCCCCATTAAATTGAAATCTCTGGATAACGAACCCCTTATATCCATCGATGAAAGGAACTACGCTTCAAGGTATGTTGGAAAAAATAGATGTATTTGAAATTTCTTTGAAGATAAGATAAGTTTTTAAGTGCAGTTTTGGACAGTAGATATAAATTTTGGAGAGAGATAAACATATATGTTAATAAAGAAGGATGTTTAGTAATTATATATATATATATATATATATATATATATATATATATATATATATATATATATATATATATATATATATATATATATGCTCGTGTGTGTGTATTAGTAATAATATCTTAGACAAAAGGAAACAAAAGAGCAGAAACTCTCTGGATATATAATAATAATAATAATTATTATTATTTTTATTTTATAGCTATTATTATTATTATTATTATTATTATTATTATTATTATTATTATTATTATTATTATTATTATTATTACTACTACTGAAGGTTCTCTAATGAGTCTCCAGAAGGTATATACTGTATATGTTTTTATAATAGGAAAGCGACCCCAAGAGACTCTCGGAAACTACTGCCTCCTTCAACTGCGAAGGAAGTCTAATAAATCCCTTGGACTCCCCACCTCCAGTTGATTAAGGCAGTAGCCTCCGAAAGTCTAGGGATTGTTTGCTATACCAAATATACATCCTGATGTACATATATCATATGGGGTATTAGTGACCAACCTTCATTTGTAGTGCACGTTACTGTGATGACTAATATTAATTGTTATTAATATTAACTTTCCCCTGCTTATTGTAATAGTCGACTAAATGGAGCAGAGCGAGGAGTGGATTGGGATTCCCCTCATTTGTATATAGGGAAGTTAAGATTAATATTATTATGCATATGGTACTTAGCCAATATTTGTGTAAATCAGTCAATATCTGTCTATCTATATATCTACCGGTATCTATCAAAATGTTTACACCTGATGCCAATGATAACCGCTGACCATACTGCTTAATTAGAAACAACTACCGTGGATTAAGGATCATTATGGTATTTTTGATGCATTATTTATGGATTACTTTGTAAGAAAAACACTTGAATGTACAGTTGAAATAAAATGCATTCAAGAAGCAGTCAAGAAGTCTATACCGTTTGCACTCCAAATTAATAATAGGATACTTAATTGGCATGGAAGAAGAATCGTATCCTACATAAAATTTAAAAATATTGTAGAAAACTTGAAGTATTTATATTACAATATAAAACACCTTCTATGGCCGCCGTGGCTGAGTGGTATCTCTCGCGAATTTTAATTCGTCAGGTTGTGGGTTCGATGCCCGGCACGGTCTGAGGTTAATAAGGTAATTAATTCAAGGTAACGGTCGCACTTGCCAAAACCAAAGTCTTTCGCAAGTAGATACCATCCTAGTATTACTAGAAAAGGGAGTCCGTGACGTAAGATCGATCACATATAGTCCACCTTTGAAGCCCTTTTTGTACTTGGAGAAAAATGTCGAAACTGATGCCTGTGCTCGTTTTCTTTGGAGCGTGACGCACACCTTACGTAGAAAGGCAGATAAGGACTGCACTGCATTGATGAATAGTTACAGCAAGAAAGAGACTCCAGCAGACATTTATAGATGAGTCCAGGTCGTGATCTATCCTGGAATGAAACACTGGAAGTAAGGTATGTTGTCTAAGATTCAGTTTTGCAATATTGTGTTCGTAAATAGTATTGCAAATTTTTGCAAATATTATTTTTCTGCATATCTTTGTAAATTTGTGCTCTAATTTTTCTTATATATATATATATATATATATATATATATATATATATATATATATATATATATATATATATATATATATATATATATATATACATACATACACACACGGAACTAGAAGGAAGATTGGGATATGGTGACGGTTTTAAATTTCGTCCTTTTTATTGACAAAGTTGACAGGGATATATACTTTGATACAGGTGGTTCTAGAACTATAGGTCTTAGGTTGCAGATTGGTAAAAACTTCTTTGCAAGGAAGGTACTCTTGTAGTGAAAGAACATTGGATAATTGGAATTCGCTAGATGAGGAAACGGTAAATGCTAAGTGCATTCGTAGTTTCAAAATAAATATGATAAGTAATAGTGAATAACAAAATGAAATCGACTAGGAGACGGGGAATTAAAAGCACAGGGCTCTTTTCCCTTGAGCAGTATTAGGTAAGTACAAATAGGTAAATTTATAACATACACTGTGATGTGAATAAACTACTCTTATATTACATACAATTAGCAACTCCTATATGCCAACCTATATTAATAATTATATATATATATATATATATATATATATATATATATATATATATATATATATATATATATATATATATATATATATATACATACATACATACATACATATATATATATATATATATATATATATATATATATATATATATATATATATATATATATATATATATATATATATATATATATATATATATATATATATATATATATATATATATATATATATATATATATATATATATATCCTCTGCCAACTTAGCAGGATAACAGAATCCATTTGATGAAAATGGAAGACCATGTGTTCATTCTATTAGAATGCTCTGGCCTGAACTGAAACGGCTTTTCAAAAAATTCGCCCCCCCCCCCTCAAAAAAAAAAAAAAAGAAATTAAGGAGTCATTTATATCGTCATAAAAAGAAGAGGCATGTCCGGGTACTGCAGTTGCTGTACACTTTTTTTATGCCCAGTCATGGAAGATTAGACATCGAGGTGTTGCTTTGGTGAGGTCCAGGAGCCACCGTGGGTATATATAGACCCCGCGCGAGGAATTTCACTCATTTCTTTCTCAAGTTGCAAACAGGAAGCATTCCACCTTTCATACACTTGACTTCCTCAGGTGGGGAACCTGTAATTATAATCACCATCAGAGGTGTCCATTTTTTAATTCATTTTTTTTATGGTTCTTCTCGAAAATGGAGGACAGAATATAGTTGTATATATCAGTTGCTTTCACTTGTTGGCGTGTCTTAGTCTAGATTTTTTTTTTAGTACTCCAGTGTTGCTAATAAGACTAGTTGATGATATTATTATTATTATTATTATTATTATTATTATTTATTGTAGAATTTATTACGCAAGCACCATATACCATATTGGTTAACCAAATAATTATATATATATATATATATATATATATATATATATATATATATATATATATATATATATATATATATATATATATATATATATATATTGCTATCTACTTGTTGCAGAATTTTATTACCATATACATAAGAGAAGATCTCATACGCACCCTCAAAGAGAAGCAATATACCATGAACAATTAGACGATTATGGTTAGTTAAAAGCACACACACACACACACCGATCAGGAGACGGGAAGATACGAGCTTTGGGCTCTTTCCCGTAAACACAATTAGGTAATCACAATTAGGTAATCACACAAAGACATAAAAATAAAATGTATCGCAGGAGATACAGTGA
This sequence comes from Halocaridina rubra, assembly GCA_037179515.1. Lineage (NCBI taxonomy): Eukaryota > Metazoa > Arthropoda > Malacostraca > Decapoda > Atyidae > Halocaridina > Halocaridina rubra. Next base: position 31,542 of record JAXCGZ010011469.1, read on the forward strand.
CCAAGTTGATAATATTAAGACTTTACTTTTCTTTTAGAGATGCTTAAGAGATGGACATTTGTAGCAGCCATTTTCATGATGTCAGACACGTCTCTGGCTGTTCCAGAGGACGTTGCAAGAGCAGGGCACGCCATAGCACCCCATCAGTGCCAGCCCATAACGAATCATATCACTGAGTATAAAACTGAAGTGAAGTATGTAAGTTACTGAAGTCATAAATGACTTGAGTTATTGATATGTAATAATTCTAGATGAGAGGTTTTCACATTTCTCCCCTTGGTGCTGCAGGTCCCCTCAATTCCTCACCTATATCCCCAGAACACATTTACAGTGGTAGTTAATGAGGCACAGTGGTTGATTATGAGCCCATGTTGTTTTTTCCAAACCTCAGTTCTTAAGTCTGAAGTACGGTTTTTGTGTGTTCCGCTTATTCGTGATGACCCTTATACTATAGTTGTGTAAGGACCTTGTAAAGAATAGTAACTCCAGGCTTCTATAGGGTTATTCATATTTATAAGGCAAGTTACCCAACCTAACCCGCCTCAACCCGATCTAACTTAATCCACCCTAACCATTTGCTGAGCTATTCAACTTTGCATGGGGTTCTTGGGGTTACTCATTTTTACAAGATCCGATTTGTAGTGATTTCTCTTATATTTCAGGTTCCCCTCTACGAGACGGTATACTTTCCCAGATACGTACCAACCACTGCTTACCAACCTCTGTATAAAACCATCTATTCCACCGTCTACAATACCAAAGTCGTACCGAAACACGTCCTGAACACCCAGGTTGACTACAAATTGAAAAAAGTCGTTGATTACGTCACGGAGTACCAAACGGCGTACGGGAAAGAATACGTCACGGAGACTGTGTACGTACCCAAATACGTCACTCAGGTGGACTACAAGACAGAATACCAAACACTTACAGAGTACAAGACTCATTACGAAACTACTTACGTACCAAATTACGTCACCACCACGGTACCTCAGTACGAAACGAAGTTTTTCACAAAAGCCGTGCCTGATTTTCAGACGGTTTTAATTACCGTGCCTTATTATACGACACTTTGTCCTAATCCTTCTTACGTCTGACGTATATCTTTAGTGAAAAATCAGTAGTGCATACAGCCCCCAGTTCCCATATTACAAACCACTTTGTCCTCATCTTTCCTACCTTTGACGTATGTCTTTAGTGAAGATTCAGTAATGGATACAACCCTTACTTCCATATTACAAAGATCTTTGTCCTAATCGATGTTTCGTTAGACGTTTATCGTTTGAGATGATTCAGTAGTGGATACAACCCTTAGTTCCATATTACAAAGCACTTTGTCCTAATCGATGTTTCGTCTGACGATGATCTTTCGAGATAATTCAGTAGTGGTTACAACCCCTATTTCCACATTACAAAGCACTTTGTCCCAGTCGATCTTTCGTCTGACGTTTATATTTAAAGATGATTCAATAGTGGATACAACCTTATTTCTTCCATATTAAAAGTTACTTTGTCCAAATCCTCTCTATGTCTGACGTATCTTTTTTTTACACAGTAAGTGCATATAGACCCTAAAATCGCTTTGTCCCAATTCTTCCTACTTGGGATGATTTTTTAAGAGAGCCAAGTGGTATTAGCGACTGGCTCCTATCCATATGACCCCGACTTCGATACATCTTGATGATTTTTCAGTTATATATATATATATATATATATATATATATATATATATATATATATATATATATATATATATATATATATATATATATATATATATATATATATACATATATATATATATATATATATATATATATATATATATATATATATATATATATATATATATATATATATATATATATATATATATATATACATATATATATATATATATATATATATATATATATATATATATATATATATATATATATATATATATATATAAAGAGTCATTTTGGGATAACAAGGAGAGGGCAAAAGCATCTCATTTTTAGTAGTATCTGCCACCTCAGTAACTTTAGTAAGGACGATATTAGAAGTGTGGGGTCACTGATGGATCAGTATCATCTCGTTCTCGTACCTTAGCTCTCCTGTTAACAGAAGGTAGTGACTGAAAATGTTAAATTTTTGTTTTTGTTACTTTTATGCTAAATTGTATTTTGTTTCTGCTTTTGTATTTTTTAATTTTGTTATTTTGCATGACAATTCTGCTGTATGTGAAGGAATAGTCACATTATTTTCTGTTTGTTTTATTTCTTTGTTTTTTCCTATCCTGTAGTGATAGAAGTTTGTTATTATTTGTATTACTATTTTTTTTTGTTCTTTGTTATTTGTGCAAAATAAATTTGTAATATCCTACTTTTCGTGTTTTATTAATGCTTTAAGAATTAAACTCCTGCCTTTTGATTTAAATGAGAATTATGTTTTTTTTCGAAGTTTTATTAAAACTCATATTAGCGTGATATTTTTACCGTTATATGTGTCACAATAAATCCCCCTTCGAATGGGGGTGGACACAGACACTTTGGCTCTCCGGGATTATGGCTGGATGCCCTTCTTAACTCCCCGCTTCAGGATTATTATACAGGATCTCGGTCACTAATAATATAGATTTTTACACCTTTATTGACGATTGGAGGACCGCTGTAGCTCAATGGTAGAGTGCTCGAGTTGGGAAGTGACGAGTTGGCATTATGAATTATTTGTCACAGTGGAGCGCTAGGAAGGGCATCCAGACCTAATATCCCCATCTCCAACCTGTCTGTAGACTCCAATTAATATAATTTCTCGAGAACTGAATTATACACTCATTGTGCACGCATTTTAACGAGTTACAAATTATATTATCCCTAATTGGTTAGGTTAGGTAAACTTTGGGTTCATAAACTTTCTTTTGTACTAAAATTATACGTTACAAGTTAAAACACTTCCTAACTATTTGATAAAAGTTAGGTTATGTAAAGTATACGCTTTATGCTCATATATACATCCTTTAATAACCATCTGATAATGTAATAGTTCATAGGTTAGGTTAGGTAGAGTTTGAATTCATTTGATTTAACTAACGTACTTTCTTTGAACATAAATATTTTTTTCTCATATTTGTCACGAATGACTTAATAATTTATTGCATTGGAAATAATTTTTCTCTTTTCTATTACTCGTATGTATGTTTTATGATGGGAAAAACTACACACATTTACACATATGTATTTTAATATCCTTAAATTAAAAAAATAAAAAATCAGCCGTTGAATGAAACTGTAAAAGACTTTTAAAAGCAATAGATCATTAAATCAACCCTTGAATGAAACATGTTCGTTACCAGTGACAGATCGTTAAAATAATTTAAGATCGTTACAAGTGATCGATTATTGAACGAAATTTCGCGATCAACTGGTAAATGAAACTTGCGATCGTTAGAAGAGATCGACCTTTAAATACAACTTGGGATCGTTTTTAGCGATCTATCCTTCAATTATACTTCTCGATCGTTATAAGATATTGATCTTTGAATGCAACTTGGAATCTTTTTTTTTTTCTATCTATCTATTCTTCAAATATTCTTCTTGATCGTTTAAGATATCGTCCTTTGAATGCAAGTTGGGATAGGTTTTAGCGATCTATCCTTCAGCTATACTTCTCGATCGTTATAACAGATCGCCCTTTGAATGAATTGTGATACTTCTCGATCGTTATAACAGATCGCCCTTTGAATGGATTGCGATCAATTATGACTGATCTACCATTGAATTACTTTAAGATCGTCATGACATACAGACCCTTGCTCGACGAACCATCTTAAAGATCGTTCTTGAAATGCAGAAAAAATATCAGCACATAATAGCTATTTTTTTATTTAACCTATACATTAATAATGAAAAAGATGTTAAAAATGTAAATAAATAAATAAGAATGAAGTTAAATAAAACTTTAAGAAATAATCTTAAATAAACGATATATATATATATATATATATATATATATATATATATATATATATATATATATATATATATATGTGTGTGTGTGTGTGTGTGTGTGTGTGTGTGTGTGAAAATTAGTCCACATATATGAGTATTTCCGTTTTGAAGTGAATTTGGCTGAGTAGAAATATCATTATAAAATGTACAAGAATAAGATAATATCAAGATATGTTTCCAAAATTATTTCCAACTTTAGGAAATCATGTATAATAAACGTATAGAATATCTTCATAAGGCAATGAAACGAAACATATTTCCATTTTCAATGAAGTTAGGCTATGGACTACCGAAATGGCGGGAAGACCGTGTGCTTGGAAGCGCAACAGAGAGTGAAAGTAATGCACTCTCTGAGTGTTTTAATTTATTTTTTTTTTTAACTTTTTTATTACTGCCTTTTCATTTTTTTTTTTCTATTCCTTCGGGGCTAGGAGCTGCATAGTCACTTATTAATACTGAATTATTTTTGTCTGCTGAGAAAGCAATATCATTATATATTTTAAAGTCACTGCTCCGAGTAGAAAAATTATATATATATATATATATATATATATATATATATATATATATATATATATATATATATATATATATATATATATATATATACCAGTTATTTAATTATTTTGAGTTACCTCATAAGTCCCTCAAGCGGGACTGTATTGAATACCTTCTGAAAGCCTTTCAAAATACAAGCACTTCGACACTTATCTGTCTCGCATAATGGCGCTTTCTTCATCATAAAGGTCTAGCAAGTGTGTTCATGTGGACCAATTCTTCCTGGAAAATTTGATGTTCCCCTGACAAATCCTTAAATGACTACAAGTGAATGTAAATGTACCTTCTGGGCCATTTCTTCATGACTTTGCAATGCATGCTAGCTCGTGAAATGGGCCTGTTCTGAAGACGGGTACAAGTTTTGCCTGTTTCCAGCATCTTGGAATCTCACCAGATCTCTGCAACTTGTAAATGATACAACTCTCTTCCTCATTCTGTCTTTCCTCATTCTTATGACCTATCTTCCTTCAAAAAGCGGATCTATCGTCATCTCAGGGCCTAATCCTCCATAACTCTAGGTCCTCTGTACTTTGACTATTTTTTTCTATTTGTCGTTTTCCTTTGTGTAACAGTACCTCATCTCTGCCTTGTCCTTAACCTTCTTTTTTTCTTCGTCTTGGTGTTTTCTCGTGCACGGGCCTTTATTGATGAGGGCAGTCTTTGCCTGTCCCGGTGTCACACTCATACAAAAAGGTGCTAATGGTAATGATGTTGTGCATTCTTAAATCGATAAGGCTACATGAGAATATATCAAATTCCACGGCATTTTGTCAGCAGGGTAACGATTACATCTATCAAAACAAGTCCTTCGCAAAAAGGCAACCGTCCTAGCCCTTGATAGAAAAGGGAGTTCGTGACGTAAAACCGGAACATTTGTCAGTCTGCGTTCAGTAATGCCTTTTCATCCTTTTGTAGGTAAAAATCACACAATGTTCTGTTATAGTGGGATGGTCCTAATTTCCATATCTTTATTATAGTAGAAGGTGTAGTCTTTTTATACGATAACTACTGACAGAATCTACTCATTCCATTCCTCACAAATGTCTTTATCTTGCTCGGTGAAACTCCGTCTGTGTTTCGCGCATTTTTCTGTGTAGGGATGAGACTGCGTAAGTAAAATCAGTCACGGCTGAGGATGGCCTTTTACGCAAATGCTCTGTTTCAGAAGGAAATAACAGTGCTTCAGTTATGTGATTGAAATGGTTACCCTGAGGTACCTATCTGTAGCGGCCGTATACGCACATACGCGGCCAACGCCAGTGATTCCAACCCGGGTCTTTCGGACTGATTCAGGTGAGGGTTTTCGGTGGTAAAAAAAAAAAAATGCTATTAACAAATCTCTGTATCACTTGTTGAACATTTATGAATGTATCTTTCCGGTTCATTACGGAGGTTAATGAATTGACCTT